>PYST01000057.1:43558-149867 GCA_003049485.1 Ophioceras dolichostomum
GGGGGGCGGACATGATGGCGGCGGAGATAGAGGTCGATGGAGGAAGGGGGCCTCTCTCTAACTAGCTTTTTGGTCTCTTCAGGCGCACACCAGGTTACGAGGATCCCTCAGCAAGTCGCTGCTAGCTGGGATGCTAGCCTGCCGGCTGGCCCGCGTCTCGGTCGACTCTCACGCATAATGAGAGTGACAAGACATGTCTCTGTTGTTGCGGGAGCGGCCGTTGGGGAGTTAGTTCCGGATGCTTCGTCCACAGGTAGCTGAGCCCTAGAACGTGGTTTGAATTCGGCAGACTTTCCAGACGCCATTCAGGGTCCCTCCTGGGCTGTGCGCACGGACCACCATTCCTATTAACATCACCACACATGGAAAGACACTGTTAGGATGAGTCGTCGTGAGCGAGAAAGGAAAGAAGTAAAGAAAAGAAAAAAAGAAAAATACCTTTCGGCTTCCATATCTTCAAGTCTCAGCTCTCCCATCTTGTTGTTGCCTCGTCGCCGACGGGAAGTTTTGCGCGCCACTTGCTCGTCAAGGCGTTGTTGTTGTCCCGCCGAGAGTTGAGGCTGACTCCTCGCCGAGGCGGTTCTCGTCCATCCGATAGTCCATCCCATTGTCCCGGCGTGGAGGTGAGGTCACTTGAGGGCTATTGTCCAACCTCAATAATGAAATTACAAAATTGGAAGCTGAATACAATACCATGGTCAACTCACTCTGGGAGGTCCAAAGTGCTCACCCCCTGGACTCTGGAGCCTGAACTCGGAGGAGGCTGCTGGTAATACAGTCACTACGTAGCCTCCCTCTCTTTTCTATATCACTTCTGCAGGCTTCCATGCGGCTGAGGTTGGTGCCTTAGTTCTTTCCTCGAGACCATTGTCACCGATTAAGGGTTTGTTGACTTCATCTCGACTTCCCAGCCACTGGGGATCTGTTGCCGAGTGCTGCCCAGGGGCGCCGCCTTCATTCACCCGAACCTCAAGCTTCGGCGCCAGGCAGCCGTCGAGAAGATTCCACTCACATGAGGCATCGATACTTGGATGAGGAGAAGAAGGTACGGCCGTTTCCGCACCGCGTCGAGGGCCGGAACCGCACAGTACCCACCAAGTCCGCACGCGTTCTTCCTCCCCCGTTGACACGGTGCTGGTGCAGAGAAGCTTCGGCCCTTCACGTCTTCATTTCTTTGCTTCCCGCTCCAACGGCAAACTTGCCAAGCCACCTACGTCTCATTCTGCCAGCCTCTACGTTCTGTTCCGTCTGTCTTGACCACACTTTCCTATACCTTTCCGGACAGCATCTTTTTAGAGAGCATCTTCTTTTACTGAAGGCGATCTGCTCCGAACTCTCTCGACTTGCGACTTCCTTAACTATACCTTTTCAGACAGCATTTCTGCAGAACTCACCTTCTCTCAGAGAATCTCCCTGTTCTGAAGGCGATCTCATCTCAATCTGCCAGTCGTCCCCGGTACCTCCGTCTGCGTTCAGTTCCGTCTGTCTTGACCACTCTTTCCAAGACAGTACCTTTCCAGACAGCACCTCTTCAGAGGGCATTTTCCGTTACTGAAGGTGATCTGCCCCGAATTCCCTAGACTTGCGTCTGTCTCCGGAAATCATCTTCTCTCAGAGCATCTTCCCTTTCTGAAGGCGATCTCAAGCCGGCCACCTACGTCTCGTTCTTCCAGGTCCTTCTAATACCTCCTGGTCTGCCTTGACCTGCGTCTGTCTTGACTGCACCTCCTCAGACATCATTTCTGCAGAAATCATCTTCTTTCAGAGATATTCCCTGTTCTACCGGCAATCTCAAACCAGCCACCTACGTCTCATTCCGCCAGTTACCTCCGATGCTTCCTGGTCTGCCTTGACTCTCCGTCCGTCTGTCTTGACCGCACCTTCCTAGACAGCATCTCCCCGGCCATTGCCCTCAGAGAGCATTTTCTTCCTCTACTGAAGCCGATTTCAAGCCAGCCACCTACGCCTCATTCTTCCAGGTGCTTCGGCTACCACCTCCTGGTCTGCCTTGGCTTCCGTCTGTCTTGACCACACCTTCCTAGACAGCATCTTTCCGGACATCATCTTCTCAGAGAGCATCTTCTTCTTCTCCCGAAGCCGATTTCAGAAGCCGATTTCAAGCCAGTCACCTGCATCTCATTCTGCCAGGTACTTCCGATACATCCTGGTCTGCCTTGAGTTGCGTCTGCCTTCGCTACGCCTTCCCAGCCAGCACTTTCTCTCAAGGCATTTTCTCCTGAGCATCTTCTCACGAGCATCTTCTCACGAGCATCTTCTCACGAGCATCTTCTCACGAGCATCTTCTCACGAGCATCTTCCTTTATTGAAGGCGATCGACCCTACACTTCAAGCGCAAAGCTCCCAGGAGACAGATTCCTTCCTGATCATCGGAGTCCCATCTTCTCCCTCGCATCACCCAACAATCTCCCATTGAGGATCTTTCCAGAGAGTCTGTTTTCAGACAGTATCTTCCTGTGCTGAAAGCGATCTGCCCGAAACTTCAAACGAGAAGCTCTCACAAGACGGACCCCTTACTGCTCATCGCTGTCTTATCTTCTTCTTTCTCCCTTCAGCGAGCAATTTCTACTCATACACGACCATGGAGAACACGACCATGAACGCCCCTGGCGCAGATCCCCTTGCTGCCGCCCTTTCCTTCCATGAAGATCTCACCATCTTCGCCCGGAAGTCCACCGTCAAGCCAACTCTCGTCACAATACCCACCGAGCTTCTCCTGGATATCGTGGACCTCCTCGACGGCGTCAATGACATCAGCGCCCTCTCCAGAGTGAACTCCAAGTTCCACTGGATGTGCTTCGACCGCGTCTTTGACGCAGGCCTGCAGGCCCGAATCGATCATCGTTACAGCGTCCCCGAGAACGCCTACTCGGACCTTTTCTACCATGCGGTCAGGTTCGACTCCGTTGATATCATCCGATATATGATCAGCAAGGCCTCAACCTTCGATCTCACAACGTAAGTCACACCCCACTCCCCAACAGTATCCCTCGAATGGAACAATGAGGTGTGATGGAGAGAGACCAGGGGTCAAAGAGGTGCTGTGCTGACGTGCAACTTCAACCAACCAGCATCATCCCGGAGCCGCTCCTCGACAAGTTCACCTTCTTCCACCTCGCCCTGGTCGCCGACGCTCCCAAGGTCGCGGCCCGGCTCCGGAAGCACGGGGCCAAGGCCCGTGTGACCGTCGGGCCCGGCTACCCGGACCTGACCCCCCTCGCGCGGTCCATCGCCGGATGGCCGCAGGACATCAACAAAGCGCTCCGCATCGCCTGCAGCATCGGGCTGCCGAGGGTGGTCAGGGCCCTGCTCGAGCAGGGCGCGGACGCGAACACGGCAAGCGACTACGGCGAGCCGGCCCTGCACGCGGCGCTGGCGAAGCGGGTCCCCTGGCACCGGCCGGCCAAGTTCCTCCTCGTCAAGCTGCTGATCCTCGACGGCTACGACGGCGGGGAGGAGACAGAGGAGCGCATCTGGCGCTCCAAGGTCGTCCAAACCGCGGCCGCGCTGGTCGAGTTCGGGGCGGACCCGGCCGTCCGCGACCAGAAGTCAAGGGTCCACTGGTGCACGCACAAGTGCTGGCGCTCTGTCGACTGCAACCATCCCGGCCAGACCGCGCTCCACTTGGCCGCTTCGGCCGGCAACCTGGAGGCGCTCGAGCTCCTCGTCGGCAAGGGTGCAGACCCGTCCGCGGCCAACGGGGGCGGCTACACGCCTCTGTACTCGGCGATCTCGCAAGGCCACCTGCAAGCCAGCGAGTTCCTGCTGAGCAGCAGCAGCCAAGAAGAGCCGCGGGCGGCGAACCCCCGCGTCAACGAGGATGAGGGCACCACGGCCCTCCACGCCGCCTGCCGGTTCGCCTTCCCGCGGCTGGTGGAGGTGCTGCTGGAGAGGGCCGGCGCGGACCCGAACGTCCTCGACAACCGCGGGCTGACGCCCGTGCACGAGTTGCTGGGCCAGGCCCGCATCGACGGCGAGGAGGACGTCCTCAAGACCCTGACCCTCCTCTCCGGGGCGGGGGCCGACCCGTCGTTCTCGACGGACCCCGTCGACCCCCGGGAGCTGGCGAAGGGTCACACGTTCCAGTGCGTCCGCGACGTGTTCGAGCCGGCCAGGGGCTCGATCACGTACGAGGAGCTGGAGGCCACGGACGCGTTGTACAACGCTCCGAGGCCGACGTGGCAGCCGTCACCGTGGCCGAGCAACCGCCCGCCGGAGCAGCCGGAGTACGCCTGGGGCGAGGCCCGCCGACGGGGGGACGAGGACGTCCACTATCCCGTCCTGGGACAGGAGCCGCCGAAGCCGCCGCAGCCGCCGCGCCAGGGCAAGGAGAGGAGGAAGGGGAAGGGGGAGGAGGAGGGTAGGCGCCGGCAGAGCAAACCCCCCACCGTCGCGTCGTCGACGGCTCCGCGGCCGACGTCGTATACCTGGAGGACGACGGAGGACTGGGTGCTGCAACAGCAACAGCAGCAGCAGGCCAATGCTGCCTCTGCTGCTGGCGCCAGCGCCAGCACCAGCACCAGCACCAGCGCCGCACCACCGCAAGATCATCGTCGCGCCAGCGGCCCCCAGACGAGCCAGCAGCCGCCGCCCCTCATCGACCTAGATGACGATGAAGATCAAGCAGCTCTAAGTCAGGATCAGGGGCAGAAAGGAAGGAGCAGCAAGCCGCCTGCCGTCCCTGCCGTACCCCAGACTCGGGGACAGGCCGTCGCCCAAGCGTCAGCGCAGGCCTGGCAGACGTTCTCGACAAAGAACCGCCCTTCTGGTCTCGGCGGTGTGGGCGCCACGACCTCCCCCACGCCTTCAGCGGCCTATGGTGGTAGTGGTAGAGGTGGTGGCTCTTATGCAACCGCCGCCGCCGCCGCCGCTCCTCCGGCGTCGAGGCCGAACAACAACAACAACAACAACAACAACAATGAGGCAACGCAGACTCAGCAGGGCGGTGAGCAGGGCGGCGGTGCCGGTCGTGGCCGTGGCCGTGGACGTGGCAAGCCTCGCTATGTGCCGCTGCCCCTGTGAATCAACGGTGACGACCCTGAGCGAGCGAGCGAGAGCCAGCCATCCACTTTGTCTGGCCGTGTCTGTGGTTTCCTTTCCAGTCCCTTCCTCATGACTTAGATGGGATCTATCTCCCTCCGGAACGACCGAGCATGACCTAGGATCATCGTCACCTGCTCTGATATATGGATGGAACGATGGCCTCGCATGGGTGCGTGGATGGATGACAAAAAAAGACGAAGACGGAGCGGATGGATGCATTACTAATTTGATGATGGGGTGGATGGGATCATGGTTCTTCATCATTGGAACCGCAAGGGGCTGGTCAGCACAACTACCGCCAACCAACAACCTCAACCCTCCCCTGCCGGCTGTTCCTCCCTATCTGGATGGATACATGACCATGCCTGGCTACGTCTGTATACCTGACTGGCCGCCTACTTCTGGCGTTCTTGCCTATCCACCCGACATCATATGTCTGCCTATCTACCTACGAAAGGTGTGCATAGGGGAGAAGAATTCCATCTATTGGGACGGATGCGGTGGAGGGACCGAAGGGTGGACGGACGATTTGGGTGCACTTCGGTTGCATTGTGGCTATTTTCCTTTTTTCTTTTCTTCCCGCTTTGCTCTTTCTGATATCAATACCCCAGACGCGCAGCGAGCGAGCGAGCCAGCGGGATATTTATTCTTGTTTCCTTCGTCTTATTTTTTTATCAACCGAGTTTATCGAGCCAGCTTAAACTAAAGAGAGGCGTCCGATAGACGATAATATGGTAGACACGGGGCTATCTTAGATAGATGCCTTGTGCGTGTCCTGAACCGTCTTCTCTTTGGTTTTCAAGGGGTGTTCCTTTGCCTGGGTGCGTGCGTGCCACCAGCACCCCCAAGGACGACGGCCGGTCGCCTCCATCTGAGGAGAACGTGTAAATGCAGAGAAACACACGCCATTGGGTATCAAAATCTTCGCTATCTACTTAGCTTGGCCGGCCGCTACCGAATGGCTGAACTAGTTTACACCTCAGGGGGCTCGGTAGTCGCAGTCACGCGGCCAGGCCGCTTTGTGGGTTTTTATCTACCCTCTTCTCATGGCTTTTTTCTTATCCCGTTTGGTAGAATATGCAGACGGAAAGGGGAGAGATCTTGGGAGCGAGGCCCCAAGCAAGCACATACCGTTTTAGCCTTCAGTGATGGGTGTGGAGGTCGTTCTGCGAATTTGATGATTCCTGGGAACAGGACTGTGATCGACGATCGACGACAGAATTCGCCGCCCCGAAATGGCATTGAACAGGGAGAAGAAATTCCTGTCGATGGCTTCTGGGTGGCTTCTGTCCCAGCCCATACCACGAATTCGTTGGGGAGTAGATTCGTACATCATTACCTCACCCCGTGGTTTGACTAAAGGTGAGGGTTTTTACGGGGAAACGCCCGCCGAAGTGAAGACGGTGCTGGCTGTATGCACGAGCAAGAAGATCCACGGCGCTCAAAAGGTATGTTCGAACATCTCGAGGCTGCTCACTCCTCGCCGTCGTCAGATCGAATCCCATCCGGTCCGAAACACGTCGAGAAAACCCGTGTCGGAATCGGAATCAGAATGCTGCTGCCTATCAGCACTTCCGGCACCAGCAGTCGTCGTCTCCGCCTCCTTCTCGCTCTCCTGCTCCTCTCCGTCGTCGGAGAGGCACATCAGCTGCTCTTCGGTCAGGTCCTCGTCGGGGATTTGCTCATCCAGCATGCTCTCGGCGGCAGGCGGGGGCAGGTGAGACAGCGACACCAGTACCAGGGGCGGGTCTTGGTCTCGCTGCTGCTGCTGGGCGACGCTGCTTGCCTGCTCCAGGCCTTTAGCGGACGTCCTGCGCGACAGCGTGGCCAGGCTGATGGACACGCCGTACTCCTGGAGGAGCCAATTCTGCTTGTCGAGGAGAGACATTCCGGGGTTGTCGTTGGCCACGTCAGTCAGTTGCTAGAGAGATGAATCGATCAGCTTTCGGTTTTTTTATTTGCAGTGTTGGTTCAATACCGCGTTGTTCAGGGGGGTTTCACGGGGTGTCCCTTGGCTAAGGTAGGTTGGAAGGTATGCTCTTCTCTCATTCCAGTGTTTGCAACGTACAACATACCTTTACCATGTGTGGCTGGAGCTTAGTGTTGAGATGACTCTGAGCCGGAGTCGGAAACGGGTGGCCGGGTTGAATGTACCATTTCTTGTACTGGTAGACGGCCTTGAGGCCAACTGACTGAAGCTTGGAGATCTCCTCGCATGAGTAGCGTCCATCGACGAGCATGGAGTAGATCACCGTCTTCTTTTTGAAGCTGAGGGGCCGTCCCATTGCGGCGGGAGCTCGATCTGTGTGCACAGGGCTGTCGTTGATGAAATGAAGAGACGAAAAAAGCGACACTTAAAAAAAACGATCCTGGTGAAACGCGAGGAGAACGAATACAAGGTAATGCTCAAAACGATCTTGAATGGAATGAAAAGGACCAGGATATCTCCTCCATAATGATGCTGAATCGTGTGTAAGTGACTCGTCAATTGGCTGGCTGCCGATGGTTGCAGCTGTGTTGAGGCTTGAGCAAGGTGAGACCCTCGTGGATCCCTGCAACCTTGAAGGTCCACTCTCTTCAGCTCTTCAGAGCAAGCTCAAGTGGATCCCCCGGCGCGAAATCCCCTTATTACATCATCCGAGCAAATCCCGTCAAATTCTCGAGGCCCCGAAGTTCGGGGGAGCGAATATCTTCAGCGCCATTAGTAACTGCCAGCCAGCCAGTCAGGTCGTGCAGTTTCTCTTAAGACTCTGTTCTTTCAAGGCTGTATATACTGCATACTGCGGCAACGCAGAGAACAAGCACAATGGCCAGTCGAATCCTATCACAAGTACGTGAAATCCCCCTCTTGCTCATCCTCAGGCCGCCATGGCTTGGAAATCTAAAGACTGGAACTCCGTTTTATCAACGGCCGCGCCGTTTCGCCCAAGATACTTAAGTACATTCGGTAACTAACCCGTTGAACTCGCACCGGCTTTCGTTCTTTCCGGTCCTTCCAGAGCCTCCTCCGCCTAGCCGCCCGGCCAACCACAGCCATGGCCGCCGCTCGTCGCGCAACAACAACACCGTTCCTCTCGTCGTCACCAGCTGCCGCCATTGCTGCTGCTACAAGGCCGTCCCTCCACCCATCTCTGATCCTCCGCCGGCTCCTGTCCGACGACATGCGCAAGTCGATCGATAACGCCGTCGCCTCCGCGCCGGTGGTGCTCTTCATGAAGGGCACGCCCGAGACGCCCCAGTGCGGCTTCTCGCGCGCGAGCATCCAGATCCTCAGCATGCAGGGCGTCGACCCGGCCAAGTTCGCCGCGTTCAACGTCCTGGAGGACCCGAGCCTCAGGGAAGGTTAGTACTATTGACTAAAGCTGTTGAGCTTAGGAGGGAAGAGAGAGAGAGAGAGAGAGAGAGCGAGAGAGACACGCCACAACTTCCAAGATGGATGGAATAATGAAGTCACTCTGTTTGGGAGCTGCAAACTGTGCACGATCTACTCAGCTATTCAGAAAGAGTGGTCGAGAGGCAGATTCTCGGAACGATTTCTTTTTTTGCTAATTTGTCCTTGGTGGCGAGGAGGAAAACAGGCATCAAGGAGTACTCAGAGTGGCCCACCATCCCGCAGCTGTACGTCGACAAGGAGTTCATTGGCGGCTGCGACATACTCGTCTCGATGCACCAGAACGGCGACCTGGCGCGCATGCTGGCCGAGAAGGGCGTCCTCGCCCCGACGACGACGACGACGTCTTCGGAATCGGAATCGGACTCCGAGTCATCATCGAAATCATGAACGCACACGCACGCGCACTTGGACGTAAGATACGATAATGATATGGCCCGTCATCCCCTACTACCTAGCACACTCGCTACCTTGGGAGGTCAGTAGTCGGCACACGTACGTACACGCCGGTGTGTATTTTGGAGGAGGGGAAGGAAGGATAGCATCTTTTGCTATGGACGGCTATGGGTGTAGCTTCGGGGCTGCGCAAAACGCTGGCGGAGAGAATGCCCGGTCTCACTTGTACAAAATCTAGAGTTGCCGCTTTTTGCTTCTTCGCATCCCGTTCCTCGTAGAATTCCCCTCCACGGAGGCGGCCGGGTCATGCCACCGGCGATCGTTGGGCTGTAACGGCGTTTTCCCCTCCTGTGCATCTCCCTATGTACCTACCCGATTATCTACCTATGTACCTACCCTATTTGTCGGGAACGTGCTTTCGGCCACAACATACAGCTAGCTGCCATCGGACAGGAGACCCGGCGTTCTTATTCAGAAAAAAAAACTCGCTTCGGGGGGAGGGAGTCAGTACGCTTATCTGCCTCCTACCCCCCCTTCTCACACCGGATACGCCGCGCCGTCGCCCCTCGGATCGCTGCCGGCAGACCACACGGCCGTCCCATCCACAGAGTCGACCGTGTACCTGATGATCTGGCCCCTGCCGAACTGGGCCCTGCCCGGGCCCGCGACGAGCTCGACCCTGTGGCCCAGCCGCCTCAGTCCCTCGACCGCCTCGCTCGACATGCCCTCCTCGACCGCCACGGCGCGGTCGTATACATCTCCATCCTCCGGCATCCCCGCGCCGATGCACACCCGCGGCGCGTCCAGCGCCTGCTGCGGGCTCAAACCGCCGACGATCTGGCCCAGCAGGGTCTGCACATGGCCCTGCGGCTGCATGAACCCTCCCATGACGCCGAACACGCTGTGCAGCGACCCGTCGCTCGCGTTGGTGACCAGGCCGGGTATGATGGTGTGGTACGGCCTCTTGCGGGGCTCCAGGGCGTTGGGGTGAGCCGAATCCAGGCTGAAGTTGCTGCCCCGGTTCTGCAGCGTGAAGCCGCAGCCCCTCGGGATGATGCAGGTGCCGAACCCGGAGTAGTTGGAGTTGATGAACGAGATGGCGTTCCCCTGCGAATCGGAGCAGCAGAAGTACACCGTGTCGCCGCTGCTGAGGGCGGGCGAGGCGAAGGGGTCGCCGTGGCGGAGGATGTCGGATGCGCGCGACGGGTCGAAGAGCTTCGCGCGCTGGGCGAGGTAGGGCCTGGAGATGAGCTCGGCGGAGGGGACGCGCACGACGTTGGGATCCGTCACGTACCACGAGGCGTCGGCGAAGGCGATGCGGAGGGCCTCGATGATGACGTGCAGGTAGGGCGCCGTGTTGAAGTCTTCCGGCGTGAAGCGCGGGATCGTCCCCGCGGTCTCGAGCTCCTGGATGATGCCCAGCGCCATGAGCGCCACGATGCCCTGTCCGTTTGGCGGGTGCTCCCAGACCTCGACGCCACCGCCGCCGCCTTCTGGAGAGTCGGCGGCGACAGCAGTAGCAGCAGCAGCAGCGGCGGCGGCGGCGGCGGCGGCGGCGGCGCCCTGTCCGGTGAACCTCAGCGAGATGGGCTCGACCGGCTCGCTGCCTCGCTCGAGGTGGTCTGCCAGGTCGGCGAGTTCCAGATGGCCCCCCTGGTCGCGGCAGACCTTGACAAGCTCCTCCGCGATCCTACCGGTGTAGAAGCCCCTCTTGCCCTCGGTCGCTAGCGTGCGGAACGTGCGTGCCAGGTTCGGCAGCTTGATGATGTCGCCCGCCTCGGGGGCGCGGAGGCCGTCTGCGGCCTTCGGGTCCGCTTTCAGCATCTCTGCGAAGTTGGGCGACGCCCGGCGCATGCGCTTTTCGGATCCTTTCCACTGGATTGTATCCCAACAAAGGTCGGTCAGCGGTGATCATAATTTACAGGCTTGTTTGTACGCCGTCCCGTGTGCTGTCCGTCTTGGAAAGGGTTTTTCAATTCTCATACAGCACGTGATGTTATTTCGGAGACTGGGAAGCCCTTTTCGCCCAGCTCGATCGCCGGAGCTAGGATCTGCGAGAGGCTCAGCTTCCCGCTCCCGAATCGCTCGACGGTATCCGCCCAGCCCGCAGCTGCGCCGGGGACAGTCACGGCGTGGACGCTGGAGAGGGGTATCTTTGCGTTCTTGTCGCCGTCCTTGCTTAGCCCGAGGCTCGCCCGGATCGTCTCGAGCGTGCACTTGCCTCCTGACCGGCCGGAGCCGTTCAGGGCCGAGACCTTACCCGTCGAGGCGTCGTAATACAGGCAGAACATATCGCCGCCAATTCCAGTTGAACAGGGCTCCGTCATGTTCATGCCGGCCGCTGCGGAAGCCTGTTAGCTGCCGCAAGCCAGTCAACGCATTGACAGGAGCAAGGATAGTAAGTGCCCGGGTAGGGCAGGCTGACTTACCGACTGCCACGGCGGCATCCTGAACAAAGAAGGTCCTTGTCAGTCTGCTTGTCCTTCTGATGTATTGTAAGGGTTCTCTCTGTCAACGGTACTGTACTCACAGCAGCGTTACCGCCTGCGTTCAGAATATCGATGCCGCATTTTGCCGCGAGTGGCTGCGTGCATGCTACAATGCCCTTGGTGCTGTGGACCACGCTTCTTCGGCTGGGAAACTTGGATAAGACCTGGGAAGGCGGTGGGAAGATCGAGGGCGTGGTGAGAGGCATCTTGAAGACAATATGATGCTGTTTTATCCAACAAAGCACCACTCGTACATAGGTGGCTCCAGTTGAAAGCTATCAGGTTGCTGGGCTATATTGAGATCTAGAGACTGCCGGCTTGCAGATCTTATTATAAAGAGTCGAATCCGAGAGGGGATGGATGTTCCACCACCAGGGACCTAGAAGTCTGGGAAACGATGCATGCAACGGTCAATTTTATTTACTCCGTGGTAGGGGTTCAGGGAGAGTTTTTCGGCAGATGCACGCGCGTTATGACGCACCTTTGGCCGAGCCCTTCATGCTTGCTCCATATCCCGGCAAATGCAGCCATCCCGTGTGCTCTCCTCCCTTCCGGAGACGGAGCGGGGCTGGAGAGCCCCTCAGCTCAAGTCAACATCATTTCTCCACACACACGTTCCCCTTGCCCGTGTATGTGGATAGCTTCGGTGCCTTTTCCGAAGCGAGACAGAACGAGAGCCGGACATAGGTAGAGGCACGAAGGCACGCAAAGCATGCCGAAAGGTGGAAGACGTTTGAAATTCCAAGCTGCTTGCGCCTGAAAGGCGAAGAAAGTCGTTGGTGGTTTCACGCCAGTTGTGTGAAACAGGGGACGGAGAGAGGGAGTGAGTGATGAGGTTCGTTCTGTTCAGGCCTGCCCGTGAACGCCCGGGATCGTCAGTCTGATATGGCTAAGGATGTTCACCAACTTCGAATAAATAAGCAGGGGACTGGAACCCGCCTTGTGCGTGGTAATACGTACAATGTTGCAAGGCGCGACAAGGCGCGACTGTAGGACGGTGCAGTCATGCTGGCTCGGCGGTGCCCTGGAGGTCCAATCGCAGGGCAAGCATTCGTTGACATGCTGATCAGCACCACCACTAACTCGAGAAAACGCACCAACACAGGTAAATGGCTTTGGGGGAGAGCAATTTCTCACTAGCCTTCATTTGAGAAATTCCCATCCATTGCCACTCAATTGCTCGTCTTGTTTAGATTTGGAAGGCCGTAGGGCAAGAAGAGCGGGTTGAGGGTGGAGCACGGGCCACAACGGAGCCCCGCCCGCCCTTTATAAGCCAACCAGCCGAGCACAATCGTCATCCAAGCGTATCCAGAAAACGCGAAATCGGTCAGCTCACGTGGTGTAGCGGTTAGCATTGTTGCCTTCCAAGCAACAGATTCGGGTTCGACTCCCGACGTGAGCAAACAATCGCACCTTTCTTTTTTCTGTTTTTTTTCGACTGACTGCCTTTGTGTTCCCAGCATCCTCACAATCGCATTTTTGCTTACTGTTTTTTTTGTTTTTTTTCCCTCTGCTTAGTTGGGTGCCTAATAGCAATCGATCTTAGATTTCCGAATGCGCTTCGAATGCGGGCCGTGGATGGGACGGAGGGGATGAGGGGGAAGGCAGGACGGGCAGAGAAAGTTGTGGCGAGATCGATTGCCTCCCATCTTCCCGACCTCCACTCCGTCCCGAACGTGCCGAACATGCCGAATGAGTGATTGTGTATTTCGTAATGACATCAAGGGCATGGCGGGGTTGTCCGGGTCGTCGTCCGTCGATCGGAAAGGGGAGATCACGCTTGCGTCACAGACATTTCGCATCGCAACATGGGACTTGGGTGCTACTGAGCTGGTTGCTGGACTGTGCTGGACGTTGGTGGCCCACCACATGCGAGATCGAGGACACCGTCCTGCACCGCAGTGTATTGCACTGCACGGCCGCCCGCCCGTCCGCGCGCCCGCCGGTTGGAGCCCTTGTCGTCGGCGGCGTCGTGATACGTCCCTAGGTGGGTCTGCATTTCGCAGGACACACATCTCACATGTTGGATGCTCGTTCCCGCCCGCTCGGTGATAACGAGCTCAGTTCGACCGCCGGTCCAGGCCTAGCTCGGCGGTCTCGCGCAAGTAGTAATGTTCCTTAGGTGGAGGCCAGGTACGACTTGCTAGGCACCTCCTAGGTTGGGGAACGAACGCAAGTCCCCAAGAGGGAGGAGGAATAGCAGGATGGTCAACTTCGGTTTCAAAAGGAATGTGGGTATTTGCTTTCAGTTTACAAATAAGAGAGATGACCTCTAGACCCGAGAGATGGATCGAAACAAGGAAAAGAAAAAAGAGGTGGAAAAACAACAAGAGAGGAATGTAAGAAAATGCAAAAGGAGTGTGTGTACGTTAAAAGTCTGCTTCGTATGCCAATCGTGGCCCCATGTCCCATCTGTCCATCTGTCTCTGTCTCTTCCTCTTTCTACTTGCTCGCCACGCCCATGCCACAGAAGCTAGGTAGCTTCTGCTGCTGCTGCTACTGCCGCTATTGTCAATGTCAAAGCAAGAAAAATAACCAGTCCCTGTGATCGGGGCTGTACCGTAAAAAAAAAAACCAACCCGTTGTTTCCCCCTTGTTGAATAACGCCCCGTGCTTCTGCTTGTAGTGAAATCCCTTCTTGATGATGATTCTTTTTTTGTTGATTTTCTATATGTTTTACTTCGTTGTTCAGACCAAACCGATCAGTCAATCAGTCGGTCAACCTCCCCAAAAAGAAAGAAGATGATGGTCTTTCTTAGTGACAGGAAGAATGGGGGGAGGAGAGAGGGTGGAGCGAGTCACACCCTTTCCCTCGCCACCGTCCAAAATTCTCTCGGGTCCCGTTCCACTCCTCCTTTCTACTGCAGATTCGACTTTGTTCCTCGAGGTGAAGAACAAGGCCAGTAGAACACGGACGACGGCGACCGCCGCGGCGATGCCGTTGCCGATAGTGGCGTTGCGAGGCAGTAGCGTGTCGTCTAGACACTGTCGGCAGGCTTGGTGTCCTCGTCCTGGTACGACGGAGGGGGGGCGACGTCCTCCTCCTGGTCGTCCATGAGGGCGGTCTTCTCCATGGCCGCGGCCTGGGCAGCATGGCGCAGAGCGAGCTTGTTGTGAGAGTGAGAGTGCGAGTGCCGGCGGCGGTGGGGGCACTTGCCGCGGAAGAAGGGCTGGCCGCGGACGAAGACGCGCCAAGTGCCGATGAGGACAGTGCCGACGACCATTCCGATGCTGTTGAAACAAAGAGATGATGACATGTTAGTGGCAAGGCAAGGTCGAAGCCCATCGCGATCAATCCAGTTCAGGGTTGATTCGGGGTTGAGCAATGGGGATGATGAGAGGAGGGGTATGGGAGGTAGGTTATTGGTGATGGGTTATTCAAACTTACAGGCTAACGCTGATACCAGCGACGATGCCGATGAGAATCGGAAGGAGGATGGTGTGTCCGAACTTGTGGAACAGGCCGGCCCAGCTGTGGTGGTGGTTGTGGTGCATCTTGGGACCGCCAGCGACCATGCCGTTGCCCTGGTTCTCGGCGCCCTTGCCGCCGTGGCCGTGGTGGCCCATCTTGCCGGCGCAGGACTTGAAGGCGGGCTTGATCTTGCTGACGTAGTCGTTGACGAACGCCTTCCACTTGCAGCTGAGCGTGGTGCACTCCGAGGCGGGCTTCGCGGGCTCGGCGGGCACAAGGTCAATCGAGTTGATGATGATAGAGCCGTAGTTGGTCGCCAGCAGGTTGATGCGGATGCTATCCAGATCGCTGACGAACTTATTGCCAACCTCGATGACCTGGATCTCAACCTCGACGAAGTCGCCGTTCTCGCCCTTGGCCATGGTCCGCGACATCAGACTGAAGCCGAGCTCCTGGACGCCGACGGGGACGTCTGTGGCCGGCATCTCGCCCTCGGCGTAGTCCGGGAAGACGGCGGCGGCCAGGGTGGAGGCCAGCGGGTCGGAGTTCGGATACAGCTCGAAGCCGTTAATCAGAAGACGGTCGTGGGCGACATCGTGGGCGACGGCGACGGCGAGCTCGATGTGGCTAGCACCGTGCTGCCGCTGGAGCTGGCCGGCGTGGCCCTGGAGCACGATCGGGCATCCGGGGCAGTTGACCTTGACGTTCTGGATCTCCGAGACGGTCTCGACTTGGAACGGAAGCGCGTGGAACGCGGGCTCGTTCACATCATCCACATCGATCTTGGGGGTCTTGTCCAGGGAGACACCCGGAGGCAGAAGGAAGGCGTTCGCGGACGCCGCCAAGCCGGCGGCGATAAATGTGAGAGCTTTCATGATGTGTGGTTGTTGGCGAGTATTGTTGAGTGTTGCTGCGTGGGGTGGGTAGTATGAAGGAGAGAGTTGGTGAGATGATGTCAAGGCTGGCTGCACAGGCTCAAGTGCGGCCTTTCTCTTGTAGCAAATGAGAGTGGTGGACGAAGAAAGAAAGGACAAAACAATCAAATATCAGCGTGCGTATCGTCCAGCGTCACAATGAAAAGAAAAGGCGGTGTCCTGGGATTGCTGTGGATTGATTTGGTTGATGACAGACAATTGTTGGTTGAAATGGGAGAATGAAGAAGGAGGAGGAAAGAGAGGGAAGGAGGGTGAGGGCTGAGGATGATGTGGTGTGGTGTGAACGTGGTGCTGTGCTGTGGTGATCCTTTGTCCGTTACAGGGGTCTGAGGCTGGCCTCCGCTCCAGGACTCCCTCCAGGACCAGCGAAAGACCACCAAGCCAGTCTCACAACCCGCCGGCCTTTGTCACCTCGTGACCAATCAATCAGGGAACCCACCAAGTTAGCGCCCCGCTGCCTCCGACGTAATTGCTGCCTGAGGCCGTCGGCCCCTTTCCCAACATGGAATAATGGCTTGGCCCCCATGCTCTCCGCCCAGCTGACACTGCAGCTTGGGGCCACCTCGCTCCCTCAAAAGGGTGAATCATTGCTCCCCTTCTTTCGACAGTGCATGTAGAGAGCTATTAGGCTCTCCTGCCGCGCGCCTGCCAAGTCCGAAGGGGGTTGAGCTCCGTCACGTCACGGTTCAGCTCCGCAACAACTAAAATAAAGCCAATGTCTCCAGGCAACAACCTTTGCTTTGCATCAGGAAAAAAAAAAAAAGGAAAGACAAACTAGCCTCTAGTTACAGGTGTTGTAGGTATACACAACACGAGGTAAGCATCGTAGGGTGCGGAAACTTGCTCAATCTTTCCCTTCGGACCTCCTGGGTCAAGTCGGAATGACACCACAAATAAGTTGTTGGCCAAGGAAGGCCAGCCCGTATTTGGATGCCTCGCCTCAAGAGGGGCCGCTGAATGGCCGCTGAGCGCGGGGGAAACCAACATCCTCGTGGCCCAGCGGCCAAAGCCCAAGGGCCAAGATCTGGGGATCTGTGAAAAAAAAAGGGGGGAAGGAGGGTATGACTCTACTATCTTGGTCTATGTGGCACGAGTTCGCAACTCCTCTTCACGTCTATTCCAGCTTCAAACCCTTTTGGTAGGTACAAGGTGGCGGCCGTCGTACATTGCCTGTTGGCAGCATCTCCTTCTTTCTGTACGTATTTCGTACAGGAATACAAATAGAGCAGCGCCTCCCTTCCACGAGTGAGTGATCCACATCCCACCCAGCCGCCACTCCCCATGTCTGAGAGCACAGAACGGCGCTACTACCACCATGAGTGACGTCTCGTTGGAAGCCGAGCCTGCCACGTTAGCTTCGATGCCACAGCTGAACGACCGGTCTTACCAATGGAGCAGGCAATAGGTCCCTGCCTGGGACGCACGCATGCGATGCGCGGAGTACGAGGGCGCCAATGAGGTCTGAGCACCAGCCACAGATGTCATCGCTGGCTTCCCAACCGTCAACTTACGCAACACACCTACGTACAGCACATGCCTTTAGAGAGAAAAGGCCGGCAACAGAGCGGCCAGCCTAGGACATACGGTCCAGATTCGTACTATGGGAGCTCCAAGACATTCCATGAGATTTCAGTCACCGGTTCCCGGCCGGTTGCCTGTTGAGGGTTGAGCAAGGCGTCGCAAGACGAACACTTCGTTGAGCAGATCAAAGTCTGCGAAGGATCTGCCTAGAGGTCCGACCGAGACGGCAGCGAGACGGCGCTAGACGGCAGCTAGACCGGAGAGACCGGGGTCGAGTCAGCGGTGCTGGTCGTCTCTGTCAACGGCTCCGACCAAAAGCTACGAATTTGCATTACAGTCGTACTCTCTATCAATCTAAGCTACCTACCTACCTAGTACCTATAGACTCGAGGGCGTAAAAGGAGCGATACCAGTCTGGGGAGAACCCCATGGGCTGCTACCACGTTCTAGATCGCGTGAAGGAAGCCATCCCTATCTCTCACCTGCAGTTGACTGCTGTTGACTCGATACCCGAGACCAGCAGCAGATGAACCCATCTCGATAGCCGTTCGAATGAACGGGTAGCCCACGGGTAGCCTCCTCGTAGATTTGTAAATAACGGCGGGCGGCCTTGGCGGCCGCACCTCCGCTCCGTGTACGAGTGTACGAGTGCCTGCAGACCTGCGCGGGTCGTCCACGGCAATTGAGCTCGGCCGATCGCATCAGCCCCTGGGTGATCAGCAAGCGCCGACGGTCCGGAACCGATGCGGACTCGACTCCCTCTATGAAGAAGTCTATGTGGCGGGGGGGATAGAAGGGCACTGCATGCAACTTCCTGCAAATTTTCCTGCAACCGCAAGGCTGACCGGGCATGCTGGTCACGGTGTAGCAGCTTTCTCGATGGCGTCCGAGGTATCAGCGTCAGCTTTTGTCTTGCATGCCTGGTTGACGATGGCGGGCCACTTGGTAACGTGGTATGGTAGTAGGTATAGTACTAGTCGGTTCAGTCTCCTTATCCTTGTGCTCAAGGCCTTCCCGGCGTCCTTTACGCCCTCGTGATCTCGCTCGAGTCCAGGGGGTAGGGTACTAGTGTGTATCTGGTAGCCAGTCGGAGCCGCCGATGGGTTACAGTACCAAAGAACCAAACGAAGGAAGGAAAAAAGAAGAATCCTTCTGCTCTTCTTCGAGAGAAAAGAAAGGTCGGAAGAGATGATAAGGCATGAATGAAGGAAGAAACAAACTGTCGAGCAGATCACGATCCTTCTATGGTGGTCGTGTGCATGCGGCGTAGTACGTAGTATCCTTTGCTGCTGGAACCATCGCTCGTGGTTAAGAAGGGGAAAAAATGGAAGAAATGGAAGGCGATCCCATCCATCATCACTCTTGAGACACGGCAGAGGCGGCCGATGTCCGTCCGTAAATATAACTGATGCAAGGTCTTTCGAAAGTTCGGCCCAGGTTCGATCAACGCTGCAGCAGATCGTCGATCGCGCCCATTCGGCCGGGCCAGGTACTAAAGTAGGTACTTCGTGCCACTTGGTCTGATCTCTTCTTGTATGTCTTCCCTCCCTCCCAAAATCGAGTCGGAAAGGATCCCAGGCGAGCGGTTGAATGGGTTGGCTATTCAGGTGTCGAACGGAAATGGATCGCTTCGAGAACACAGAAAAGATCCTCGTCTGTCCGTCTCGGTTCGGGTTTTGGGTCGTGATACAAGCCGGAAGTCCCGATGTGGTGTCTCTTTAACGGTACGATCAAAATGGATCCATGGAAATGGAATAGCCAGCGTGTCCCCGCCATGATAATCATCTGCTGGAGGCGTAGTCCTGTCCTTCAGCTGATCGTCCCAAATTCCGGAGAAGGATGAGGAGGAGATGAGAAGACAGACGGGTAGACTCACCTTGGCTGGGCCATCCCGGACGGCGGCGGCGCCGAGTACCCACCGGCCTGATGCTGTTGTGAGCTGAACTTAAGGTTCAGATCATTCTCGGAGTCTAGATCCGTGTCAGTCTGGGACATCCCAGCCTCGCCTCGCGGAAAGGGATGGACGCGACAGAGCCCCCTCGCCTGGAAACAATGTGGGGGACGAGGGAGGCGAAGAGAAGGCTGCGAGCTATGCGTGCGGCACTCCTCTTCCCGGCGTCGTCGCCGTAACAGAGAAATTAAAAGGGTCCAGACCGGAACGGCTCTCCGAAAGTCTCCATCAGGATACCAGTATCAATGCATCCCGACGGCTGACTGACTTGCCTGTTCTCTTGTTGCCTTACCGGGCCACAAATCCACCGCGAAGTGGGACGGGTCCCGTCGGCTCGCCCCGCGCTTCGTATTATGGTGGCAGCCGCTAGCCAGCCGCTGTGGGTTTTCTTCGTCTGGATAGACGGGATGGGGGCGGAGGAAGCAGAGGAACGGCGCCGAGGGATACGACTCGAAAGTGTGCTGCGTTGGGGAATAATAACACGATGATGGCGTAAGACACGTATGCGGGGACACTCCTCGCCTCTTCGCCTCCTCTCCCCTCCGCCTGTCAACCATTCAACCATCCCCCATTGCGACTGTCTTGGCCGGGAGTTAGATACGAAGACCCTGCATGTTAGGGAGGTATCGTTAGCCTCAGCCCCCAAAAGGCAAGAAGAACAACAGGGACCACATTGACCAACAGCGCGGCACTGACACTGATTGTGGGATTGCGGGATCGCGGGAGGCTCGGCATGTCATGCAGATATTGGACAAGGAAATTTTGGAGAAGAACTCCAATTTGTCTCAACTTTTGCTCTTTTGAAACGCGGGAAAGGGATGGATGAATTGGAGATCTTGAAGGCACCTTGAATCTGCCTAGGTACCTACCTATTCACATCACTGATCTAATCACGTGATATTTGGATGGCTCGTGCTCCTCTGCGGTGACGTACCCTACCGAGCCTCCGCCGATGGAGAGATCGTCAATAACGCCGGCCGCCCAAGCCCGACTTTGATGGAGCTGGCGAAGGCCCCTCTTGCGCGGCGTGGGAAGCCTCGCTCGCCCTTCCCCGTTCACGAAGTCGGATACGGGGGCCACGGACGCCGAGCCATCGGGGGCTTCCCTCGATGCTGCCGTGTCCGAGTTCGTCAACGTGGTTGGGGAAAGGAACATTGGATACAGGAACACTGGATACCTCCGCCAGTTCGCAGAGATCCACCAGGAGACTCAAGAAGCACCTCCAGCACAAGCGAGTGGATGGATGGAGGTGGCCGGAGTCGGTTGGCCGTGGCCTGGCTGCCGAATCGTCCGAGGCCGCCTTCGATGGCCGAGTGTCCGACCCGGTGTACACTTGAAGCTCCTGAGAGGAGTCGACTTCGCTGAGGGGAACAGAACCATACTGCCGTTACTGCCGGCAGGCAGTTCGCTGAGATGCACTATCAATCAATCAATCGATCAATCAGGGTCGGCAGCAGCCATTCCAGACTCCATCCGGCGCGAAGCGGAAGAGGAAGCGAATGGTGGCTGGAACGGAACGGCTCCCGTGGAATCGCGATTCGGCAGACCTGCCTTTATTGGAAGTTGAGCTAGCTGAAGTTCCAGCAAGGGGAGTTACAGTCGCCCAACAAGGCAGATCGCCGATGCTGGTCTGCACGGAGTTCTGGACCCTCACCGTCCTAATCCTTGCCGGAACCATACACGACGTCGGCAGCAGGCCCTTGGTGGCCGGCCGGCCTCTTCAAGACGGACGACTCCAAGCCAGGCCTTGCTAGACACCGCCGGTGGCCTAGCCAACCTATACGGCACCAGCAGCCCATTCCCAGGGTTCGTCGTCAGCCACTCCCGATGCTAGGACCAGGACGCAACTGCGAGCACTCGCTCACGCCCTCTCACTATTGAGCGTCCGAGGCGGCCGCCATGTCTCCTTCCCTGACGACAATGCCGTAGTCTGCGGCGTCGATGGTCCTTGTTCGACCATCAGTTCTCTTCGGCAAAGCTTTCCATCGTGGGTCTGCGCTCCTGCTTTGACAGCTCTCGATCTTAGCAAAGCCCATGGTCCCTAGACTTGGTGTTGGCCGGCAGCAGCAGCGGCGGCAGCGGCGAGAACTGCCTCGACTGCAGCTTCGCGTCGGCCCTGCCCTGAGAAGTGGTCTCGGACGACGGCAAGAAGGGCGCAGGCCTGCACGGCTTCCGTCCTGCCTGTCCAACGCGGCTTACATACACATGTCGCCGTAGCTACAGTGCTGGGACGCGCATATTCATGATAAACCCGGGACTTCTGGGTGGACAGGAGGGCACCAGCCCGCACTGGTGCTGATGCAAGGTGCTCCCCGAGCCGGTCAGATTCAGAGAGATGCTTGCGATGTAAGCTTCTCTTAGCGACTTGGCTGCCTCTTGTTCCTGGATGGATGCTGATCGCTAGTGCGTGTACGGGGTCTGAATCGGGAGATAAATCGACAGACGGGAGGAGACATGGCTGGTTCGATCGAGTCGTGCTTGCGCCGCGCGGACTACAGTCCATTTTCAACCATTGCAGCGTCTAGGCGTGGAGTGCGTTGAAACTTTCGCCTCTTCTTTATCGAGCGCAGTTTTAGCTCGGGTCTTGTTCGCCATGACGCCGCGTATCTTGCGTACGTTCATGTATCTTGGAGGCTCGTTCCTCCATCCAGGCTCGGAGTCGACGCCACTGATATCACCGCGCACCTTATATTACCTCGTGTGCAGATGTGGTGTTCCCTCGTCTCAGCTCCAACAAGTCCGTTCTCGTCGTGACGCAGCGGAGCGAGCGTGACTTTTCGCTCGCTCTGCTAGGCTTACGTAGCCCTCTCTCGCTCGATATTCCACTGTCTCTTGTTTCTACTGAATACTGAGAAGGGAGAGGCAAGATGGGCATCTTATACTGTAGATACATACTACATAAAACCAAGCTCTTTTCTCGCGAACCAGAACCTGTCTATCAAAACTGTCTCCAATTTTCCAATGGAGAACACTTCGGAATCCCAACCCGAAATGGCCGACGGTCCCCAGAGAATCGTCCATGTGTCCACCAGGGGCTTATCACAGTCAGGCCAGGCCAGGCACAAGAGCGCTAGCGTCTCCGGCTGATCCCGTCACTTGAGCCTGTGTGATTCGGCGTTGCAACACCTTCGTCCCTGCACGGGCCTTTCCAGAGGTTGGTGGGATTGAACTGGGAACGGAACCGAGCGAGAGAGAGAATCCTAGCGCCCCCCCTGCCGATGGCGTCAAGTTTCCAGGGTGCACCCCTGGAGGCGCACCGCTAAACCCGAGTCGGATGGTGAGCGCGACCGTCCGCCCGCCCGCGTGGTGGTGGTGTCGAGTAGTGATGCTCACTGGTTAATAGTGACGCCAGGAGTCCGTAGTGGTGGTGCCGTGGTGGTGGTGGCTGTTTTTTTGAGACGCCAAACCCAAAACCGCCCGCGCCCATTGATTGCAACGTGGGAAAAAGGGGGTTTCCAGATTGATCAAGAGGGCGGTAAAAACGGGCCACAGAAAAAGACCAGAAAAAGGGCCGTTGGAAATGGGGAGGAGGGAGGTCCCGTCGACGGCGAATCCGTGGTACCTGCTTCGTGCATCAACGTCATATCAGGATACACAATGTGCCGCTCACCGACATCGACCTTCAATTTTTTTTGTCGATGATGCTCGGCGATCCCTGGCTGGCTGCAAAAAAGGTACGCCTCAAGAAAATCGCGGTGAGGAACATCAATCGAGCACGACAACAACAACGAAAAGAAGTGCTCCGCGTCGACATGGGGATAATGATTTGCTCCACCCCCAATATTCTTCGTGCTGCAAGTGCGCGCAAACGAAGCTAGCTAGCCCCAGCATCCCATCCCATCCCATCCCATCACCGTACCATTATCATAACACGGAGCGGACAGACGGAGAGGGGAGAAAAAGGGGAGGGGCCCCTTGCTCGATGCGAGGAGAAAGTTCAAAGCTCTCATTTCCACCGACAAGCACGGACTTTTGCTGAACTCAAGTGATCAGCGATTGCAAACGAACGAGCCTTGTGAATCCAGCTCGGCCAGCTAGCCAAGCGCATCTCCCTTCTCTTTTTCTGCTGAAAGTAGTGGCGCCGACGGACTAGCCGTCGATACCATCTTGCTAGTGAAAATGAGAGTCGTGAAAATTGCAGGTTTGATACTTGATAGTCGTGTGGGCAGCCCGCCCCCGTGCCGCACTTTTTCTCACGCTCCTTTTTTTGATGTTGCGACGGCTTACACCCTTTTTAGCAACAGGGCTGACCTCCCTTTTATGTCGTGTATGTATAACCTCCTACCCCCCCTATTCTCGTCGTCGTGCAGGTTTCTTACTTAACTTTGGTGTGTGCCTTGCATTCTTTATCATTCCGCACATTAGACGCCCTCAGTCTTACGTGAATTCTGCGCTCGTGTTACAAATGAATAAGGACCGCTCCTGCTGGTGATATTTTTGTTGATTCCATTTTCTTCACCAGACGGCATGGAGGAAGAGGTGTGCTTCACTTTTTTAGCTGGCCGGAACCTACTACCTAGCCTGCTGGGCTGGCTTGCTGGCTCATATCAGTCCTGGCTTACACTACTAGGCTGCCTCTGTCTTATTGAGGCTACAGCCACAAGCGGAAAGCCGATGGCGAAGGAGTCAAGCACCGACGATGATCGTCAAAGACGAACAGCACAGAACACAAAAATAAAGTGACAAGAGACTGGTTTCTATGTACATATTTCAATTTAATTTTTAGATAGAGCCAAAAGGGCGCACACACACAGATGCACTTGCAAGCGTGTGCCTGATTGCCCGCTTGATCTCCGTCCCTTCAGTCTCGCCCCAGGGAGGGTCACGGTGGTTTCCCCTTCGTGGAGACCCTGTCCGTCCCGCAGACCTGAAACGAGCTCCGGCTCTCTCCTCTCTGGGAAACTTGCCATTTTTGCGCGTCTTTCACTTCACTCTCTTCTGTTCTGCTGCGACGCCTTCACTCAGCTCCACGGTTGGGTCCTTGTCCTTTTTTCCCTCGTGGCGTGGTCGTGTGTTGTTCCACCACACGACTGTTGTTCTGTGTGTGAGTGTGTGGCCGTTGCCTCACCCTCCTTTCTGGGCTCTCCCCTCCTTGTCCTCTTCTGCTAGCTACCATCCGAGAGCGCGGGCGTGCTCAGAACCTCCTGTCCTGGACGTTTTGTACCGACCGTACCGGCCACGGCGCACGCGCACTTCTCAGTTCACTCACTCACTTCTGGATCTGCGCACAGTCGCACACCCGCACACACCCGTTACCATCGGATCCAACCCTCCTCCATCCATCACGGGTCCATCACCCCAAACCTCTACCACCGCCCACCCACTTCCTAATTCGTCTTGTATGTATGCGCTGTGTGGGTGTCTGTCCTATCAACAACTCGCCCGCCCTGACAATAGCCATTTCTCTTCGTTGTGAGGTGGGCATGTGTAAGCTCGGAGTCTGATCGAGAGAAAGGCAAAAAAAAAGCTTCGGGGCCTCCTCCCAGTCAATTCGCCGGTCCTTGCCCTTCCGAACGAGGTCACCACCACCGACTGACCGACTCTCCTGTCGTCCACCCCTTCTCTATCTCTCTGTCTCTCGTTATCAGTTCGCCTCTTCTTTTTCTCTCATCCACCACTTCTCTCACACTACGACGAATCGGCCCCCAAAAGCAAAGGTCTTTGTTATCATCATCATCATATCACTCGTTTCTTTCTTGCGACGAACTACTGCCACTCCGACTATTTCGTCACTCGCTTCCACCAACCGAACGAACTCCACCGAGTGTCAGAGTCAAGAAAGTACCTATGTGAGAAGAGAGAGGTAGAACCCGCGCAATCGGTACCCGCCAAGCGTACGAAACGTCAAACGTACGTGATCTGCTTTCTTCCCCTCCCTACATGCGACCCGGCTGTTTACAGTAGATGTCCCCTTGTTTGGCAGCCAGACGAGGCCTTTTTCTGTGCTTCTGTTTGAAGCGAGCGAGCCAGCAAGCAAGCCCATCACTTTCTGTACCTATCATCACCACACACACACTCTCTCTCTCCCCGTCCCTTCCCGTTCTTTCCCCTGTCCTGTCCTGTCCTCCCCCGAGCCGTACCTATCCGTCGTCAGCCCGCCATCCGCGTTGCCTTTCTTTCCACTTCGCTTTCAGGCAAATTGGATTCCGAACGGGACTCCTGTGGGGGACGGGTTTCTCGCTGTCTCAACTCTCGACTTGTTTGTCACGTCTCTCGGAACGAGCCCAGCCCAGTCTTGCCCCCTCTCTCTTTTTTTTTTCTTTTCCTTGCTTTGCCTTGTAGTGGTTGATGTACATTGCCCTTGGCTTCGGAGAGAGTGAGGGAGAGTAAGAGTGCGTGTAGCCTGTTCCTGCGTGTTCCTGCGAGTGCCTGGGTGTGTGCCTGCGTTTGTGTACCTGCGTTGGGACGCACAAGGGTGGGAGCATGTAAATGGGATCGGGGTCCTAATCTGTAACGAGGAGTAGTATCTTCGTATCTTTTCCGTCCTGTTCCTGGCCGGTACCACTCAGCGGGAAAACCACCCTGCGGATACTCGCATGCACACTCCTCACGCCGCTCCTTGATCCATTCCTTCTTTGTTCCATGATCCGCCACACCAAGTCATCCGCCTACCGCACTTACACCCTCTCTGTGACCACTAACGTGAGCCAAATCCACAGTCCCTCCCTCCTGGTCGATACCTGCTGCGGCACCTTGCTTCCCCCAACGGCACTCGGTTCCAACGGGAGGCCCTTTTTTCTTCTTCCTGCCTTGACCCTTCTCACATCAGATCTCGCCCAAACTTGTTTGCGCGGAACAGGTCGACCATTCATTCGACACGCCTCTTTTTTTCTCTCCCTCATTTTCGTTTCTTGACGGTATTGGAATTTTTGATCACTTCATTTCGTCATACACTCATTATAGATATTTGCGAAATTTCCTTCTTCTTAATCTCCCTCACCCTTTCACGGCGCAGTTTCACCACACCTCTGGGGCGGTTTCCCGTGGGTTTAGAGTTGGGCCACCCGAGAGCATTTGAGATACCCAACCAGCCAGTCATTTTGCGAAAAACCGGCCCTCGAGACGTTTCCAGAGGAGCGCACGACAGTTGAGCGAGAACACAAGCCTACGACAACAATCTCCCAGACGACCGGAAATCCGCTGTATTATCTTTTTTCTGTCCTCCGACGCCGGAAGTCTTGGTCGACGACGCTGCCGGACAAGCCACCAACATTTTCTCGAGTCGAGCATCCCAGGGAGGATCGCAAGCGCGGGTACTTGCATATGCAACCGTTATTAGAGGAGGATCTGTTGTAAGACGAAGGCTTTTCGGGACAGGAGAGACATTTCGGGACTCGGGAAGGGAAATAAAAAGAGGAGGAAGGGAAGAGGAGGAAGAGAAAGAGCAGTAGAACCCAAGGGGGAGCGCGTGGGAGCATTTTAATGCCCCCGTCGACCGCGTGTCAGGGTGGCTTTGCTAAATGAGTTATCCTCAAGATGGGCGAGACATGGACGACCGACCGTCAACAGGAGGATCCGTCAAGAGGGCGAGGGAAAGGGCAATGGCAGGCCTGCCTAGGGAGGACTTCGGAAAGGGACCGATGCCGCCGTCCGGCCTACCGGTAGCCTCACAGGCGACCTCTCCTCCACGACCGTCTCCGCGCAACGTCAGGCCAAAGGGCGAGTCGGCGATGGCAGCTCCAGCACAACCAGCACCAGCACCATCTTCGACGTCACGGATCCCTAGGCCTCAGGCACCACCGGGACTTCAGGGCAGGGACGGCCAGATCGGCGTGGCCATCTCTCGGCCGACGCAGGTACCTCAGTGGCCGCTCGCCGGGCCGGTCGCGCCACCAGTAGCTTCGGCCACCGACCCTGGCTTCAAGCCCGGTCCAGGCCGCGGACAGGCTCCTCAGCGGCCGCCTCGGCCCAGCCGTGTGCCCTCGATATTGGACGGTTCCAAAATCCAGGACCCGACGCCCTTTTTTCAGCAATACGCCCCACAGCCGGTCCGCGACTCAGAGCTATCAATACCACAGACTGCGTCCTCGACGTCAAGGCCGTCGACGATCGACTCTGTCGGATCAATACCAGACTTCCCGCTGCCCGTATCGGCAGCACCACAACCACCACCACCGCCCGCTCCACCGGCTGCTGTTGCGGGACGGAGGAGTGTCAACCTGGGACCGCCTCCGTCAGCGAGGCGAGGAGCGTCGTCGTTCTACTCTAATGCGTCGTACGTGTCGCCCATTCCCGAGGAGAGCCCACGATCGAGGTCACACGCATCATACGCCTCGAGCGCTGCTATGCCCGGTAGCTTCGGCTCCGCGTCGCCTGGACCAAGCCCGCAGTATCCAGAAGCATTCTACGATGATGTAATACGAGAGGAGTCGTCTCGCGAGTCGGTATACGAAGACGAAAGGGGAGACGAGAGTCAGCTGGTGCGGAGCGCCAGCGTTGGCAAGAGAGGGAAGGCATTGCTCGTGACGACGCCGGCTTACCAGCGCACGTCGGAGGTTCCCGAGATGGGAGGGGGTTCGACCGTGGGCGTTGCAAGTGCTGCAGCAGGCGCAGGTATGGCGATGGACCGAGGCTTGGACTTCAGGCCATCGCCTACACCGGTCCAGCCGCCACCACCCGGCCCTTTCCAGAGCGGCACCGGCTACGTGGACACTACGTCGTCGAGCTCCTCCAGCGTACCCAAGGCGAGGACACCGGCGACGAGGAACGCCCCGACATTCGGTGCTGCAGCTGGAGTGGGGGCTGGCGTGGGCACCGCTTTGACGGCGGACGCGATACTAAACGCATACGATGCTGCGAGCTCGACCGATCCAGACAGCTCCAACCGACGATCGTCCATCTCACCGCCGACCCGCTCCTACAGCCGGCTATCGGCCATCCGCAGACCACCACGACTCGATATCGATGCCGTCAAGGCCGCTGAATCTCGAGGCAGTCTGACCAGTCTGCCCGATCTAATTCGCCGGGCAACGAGGCTAGCCGCTAGTTTAGAGAAGGGCAGGAGACCAGCAAGCCGCTTCGATGAGCTTGACTACTACGGTGCTGCTGGTGGCGGCCGGGATGGAGCGAGGGATACTGAAGGTAAGCAAGCAGATGAACTACTATTTACAAATCTCCGGTTCACCCGTGTTCGTACTGTCCTACTCACATTAACCCCTTTCCTCTGGACACCAGACTTCGAGAAGCACCAGTCAGGTCTCTCCGACATGCTGGCTGCGTTCCCTCCTCCAGCTCAACCTGCACCCGGCACCCGCCGCAGCATGAGGCCATCAAGCCTCCGGCAGAGCATCCGCAACAGCGTCTCTTCCTGGCCCTTACCGGTGCCGTTCAACAACAACCAGCGCCCGCGGCAAAATTCCCCGCTGAGCGGCGACGAGTCGACGTCGAACGACGAGAAGGGCGGCGGCCAGGACGAGAAGCCCAAGCGGCGGTGCTGCGGCATGCCGCTCTGGGTCTTCATCCTGGTGATGATCGTCATCGCGGCCATCATCACGGCGGCCGTCGTGGTGCCCATCGAGTTCTTCGTCATCCGGCGCGGCAACAGCGGCAACGCCAGCGCCCAGCCGGCCATCGCCCAGTGCCAGGCCCAGCTGACCTGCGCCAACGGCGGCACCAACATCGTGTCGGCCCAGGGGACGTGCTCCTGCATCTGCACCAACGGCTTCACGGGCCAGAACTGCACCATCCCGGGCTCGACAGGCTGCACCACGACCAACATCGAGGACCAGAGCTCCAACGTCGCCTCTAATCTCATCTCCAACGTCACGCTGGGCGAGGCCCTCCCGCGCCTGATCCAGGGCAGCCAGACTAATTTCTCCATCCCCCTGTCCGTCACGCAAATCCTGGCCAAGCTCAACACGGCGAGCCTGAGCTGCGTGGCCCAGAACGCGCTCGTCACGTTCGACGGTCAGAGTAGCCGAGTGGGCGAGGCCAGCGCCGAGGTCGTCGACGCCACCGCCGGATCCGTACGCGCCGCCTCGGCAGCCGGAGGTGGTAATAGCAACAGCAACGTCCAGGTCGTTAACGGCGTGGCCATCGAGGTCGTCACCGTCGTCATGAACGGCGGCGGCACCACCACGGTCCTCCGCCGCGTCAAGCGCCAGCAGCAGCTCACGACGGCAACTAGCGACGGCAACAGTGGTGCCGTCGTCAACAACGCCGGCGGCTACACCTCGACGCTCACGATCCCTACCACGTTCCAGCAGACCACCACCCCGGCCACGACCACAACAACAGTCACAACAACCATCACGTCGACGTCGTCCTCGTCCAGGTCGCCGCCGCTCGCCACCTTCACCGTCACCGAGGAGGTCGTCGACTTCGCGCGCGTGGGCGTGCTGCTCATCCTCCAGCAGGAGTCGCTCGGCAACGCCGAGACGGCGCAGGGCCTGATACAGAAGTTCTTCACCTCTGCGACGGCGGGCAGGAGCGGTGGTGGTTCTGGTGGCGGCCAGGGTGGCCAGGGTCAGGGCGTGACGATCGATGCGGCTCGCAATTTGACGCTGCAGAACGGCAACACGATCAACCTCGTCAACTTCCAGATCGACGTCGGGGCCGGCGTCGTGGGCAGGGGCATTCCTATTAGCGCGTCGGCGGCGAGGCTCAAGGCGC
The DNA here is from genome assembly GCA_003049485.1 of Ophioceras dolichostomum. Taxonomy (NCBI): domain Eukaryota; kingdom Fungi; phylum Ascomycota; class Sordariomycetes; order Magnaporthales; family Ophioceraceae; genus Ophioceras; species Ophioceras dolichostomum. The sequence continues at coordinate 73,326 of PYST01000057.1, forward strand.
GGTCGCCTGGGCCTGCTGGGCTTGCTGAGAAGTCGCCGTCTTGCGCACAGCCGCTGTTCTCGTCTTGGCTGTTCCGGCAGTGATGAGGGTTGGTTATTGCCGCCGCTGTTATTGTCGATCGACGGACGGATGAAGGCTGGCTCTGAGACTCTGGGGCCTTAACCCGCAAGCATATAGTACCTCTGGGTACCTACAGACACTACCGAAGACATTCATCACTACGACAAACAATGCGCACAGCATAAAACATGCAGCACATACTTAAGGAGTCACGCGCCTTACGAAGTATTTAAAACCAACACTTAATATGTACATAACAAACCAAACACTCGCTCACTCGTGCGCTCGGTTCCGCACGTCACTTCTACTTTTTTCCTTTCTTTTACCACCCATTTTTTTTGGTTTTCTTATTTCGGTAGATCATTATCTACCCGACTAGTAGTCACCAGCTAAAGTCCAGAACCACTCTCTGGCATCTTTCTTGCTCTCTTTTTCTTTTTCGTTCCCCCCCTACCATGTGTAAAGGCGCGGAGAGAGAGAGGGGAGATGTGTTAGTTACCCTACCTACCAACGCTCCCCCATCAGACCTGGCGTCTTTTTTTCTTTTTTCTTTTTCTTACTATTATCACCAGAAGACACGATCACCATGATGGGCATGGGAGCGCAAAGCACGGCACGGCGAGAAAGAGTTTTATTTGCGACTTTGGAACCTTTTTTTTACTTACCTTTTTCTCTCTTTTTGGTGGGATGGATGGATGGGCGGATGTGTGTGAATAGTCGGGAAGAAGAAAGATTTGGTAGAGAAGGGGACGACAGAGTGGAGTGAGAAAGACCCTTCACTGCTAGGTAGCCTTTACATGCAAATAGTCTGCCGTTATATCAGACGGAACAGATGAATTTCTTATCCTCTTTAATTCCGCATACGTTTGGCTCTTAAGTGAATGTGCTCATCACACCGTCTTTTCTGGCATCATGTTGGTGAGAATAGAGTAGAAAGGCGGAGGAGACACGGCGTTCAGGCAATGTCGGGAAGTGGAATACAGGGCAGTTCAAGGAAGAGACTAAAGGGCGTAGAACTAAAAGAAAAATTAAAAAAAAAAATTTAAAAAAGAAAAAAGAAAAAAAACGAAAGGAGGAAAGAAAAAGAAGAAAGCAAAGATAAATGGGTACCGTCAAAAGAAGAACAACACAAAGAAACAGAGTCGGATGAGGGAGCAACGAAAAAAAAGTTTTCGTGAGGCAATATTGGGAATCGAACCCAAATTGTTCGGATCAGAACCGAAAGTGCTAACCATTACACCATATCGCCCTTGGCTGATTTCTTAGAATTTTACAAACGGAAGGTTGGCTTATGTTCTCAACTGCTCCAGCCCAGCTCATCATCCCGCTCAGCCCCTCCACCCACCCCTCCGACTGACATAAATTCACAGCTACTACAAAGTCCGCCTAACAAAACCATGAATTTCTACAGTTGAATACTACATGTACTAACAACTCCCCTAACTACGGCTCCCATACCGCCTCAATGATGCTCATCCGGCAACCCTTCGGTCGGGTAACTCCCTATTGGCATCGCATGGCAATCTGTTAGCTTCAGTTCGTTCTTCTCTTCTGCAAGGCTTTGTCGAACCCCTCCCTGCCTGCCTGCCAGGCTTCTTCTTCCCCCCCCCCCCTTTTTTTTTCCCCTGTCTTTTCTTTGTCTCACGTTTCCCTTAAAACTCAAACTCAAACTCAAAAACAAAACAAAAAAAACTCACCTTAAAAACAAACCGCTCGTCCGCCAACCTGAACAGCTCCCTGAACTCCTCCTCCGTGCGCTCCTGCGCGTTGAGCAGGCACATCATGACGAGGTCCATGCGGCGGATCACCCGCTCGTCCCAGGCGTCTTCCGTTCCCGGCTCGCGCAGGCAGTGGTCGTTGATCACGACGCGGGAGCCCGGCTTCAGGGCCGGGACGAGGCTGCGGAGGATCTTGACGGCGAAGGGCGTGGAGTAGTTGTGCAGTATCCAGCGGAAGAAGTAAACTGTTGGGGAAAAAAAAAACATCGTCAGCGGCTCTTTTTTTTTCTCTTTTCAAAACTTGCTCCTTTGTTGTTGGCTGTGTTGGGCTTCGTGACGCCACATTTTTTTTCCCCTCCCTTCATTCCTCTTCCCTCGTAACAGAAGAGATCGCTGGAATTGAACGAGGAATCTTGGTTGGTAGGTATCAAGTAGGTAGGCACTCACCATCCGCCCCTTTGACGACCTGCTCCGTGAAGAAATCATGCGTCATCAACTCGATCCTCCCCGCGACCTGCTCGTCCTCGCACAGCGGGCTCGGCGCGCTCTCGATCGTGCCCTCGAGGTCCTGCACGACGAACCTCATGTTCCTCCACCTCCTCGCCAGGTCGACGCACACGAACCCGTGGCTGCCTCCCAGATCCACCAGGACTCCGTCGCTTCTCGCATCAATCTCTTCGAGGATGGCGGGGCTCCAGTCCACGAAGTGTGAGACCTCGTACCCTTCCCCTCCCGTGAGGCTCGCCATCGCCCTGCCCATCCGCTTCGCGCGCCACGGCTGCGACCCGAACACGGCGAACATGGTCTTGGCGTCGACGGTGCCCTGCGCGAAGGTGAAACCCGATCGCAGCGGGGAGGTGGCTTCGGGGTGGGTGCGCAGCGCGTCGAGGACGTGCGCTGCCGCGGGCATGATGTCTTCGCCGTTGAAGCCTGCCCAGGCCTGCATGTCCGCGTCGGAGGCGAGGAGGCACGACGCCGCGGTGTGCGCGATCTGGCCAGGGACCGGCTCGCGGAAGATGTGCCGCGTCATGGCGAGGCGGAGGAGACGGGCGAGGTTTACGGGGTCGAGGGTGGTTTTTGTGTGGAGGGTTGCTAGGGGGATGGTCCCTTCCAGGGGGACGAGTTTTGCTTTTTTGGAGCAAATAAAAAAAGGGCGGTGTCAGCGAGGCCATCGATGGGGATGTGTCGAAGATGATGGTCAAAAGTAAGACAGAAGGGCCTCTCACGGATTTCAAACTGGGTTAGGATGTGGATGGCCAAAACTTCGAGGAACTGTGCCCGGCAATTCCGTCAGTTTTCACCTTTACCCCAGCCCTGCGATGTCCCAGAGACCAAGAGACTAGATACCGAGGCGTCCAGGTGGATGTACTGAACTTACATTCCACACCTCCCACCTCATCGACTCCCTTGGTCCCGTCACCAAGTCTTTGAGCTCATCCGCCGCAGCGATGATAGCCCGACGGCTCATCTTCAGGTCGTCTGGCAGCATCGGGAAGTCTGGCGGCGCGTCGACATCGAAGCTAGGCATAGGCAGCCCCTGACCCTGCAGGTACGCCTCCAGCTTCTCGGTCTCCTTGGCGATCTTCTGGGCCAGGGCGATCATCTGTGACGTTGCGCCAGGGGCGCCAGGCTGGGTGAAGGCTTCTGCCGCCGGGGGCTGCGTGTAGACTGCCGCCTCGTCGAGCTCCTGCGTCGTCGTCCCGGGCATCGCCGTCGCGGCACCGACCGAAGTTGTTTTGGCGGCTGCGGAGGATGTGGAGAAGCAATGGCGGCGAAACGCCGTGGCGGTTTGCGTGGGAGCGCGGAAACGCCTCGAATAGGAGAGCCCGGCACGGAGGCACGGGTGCAGACTGAGTCTTTGCATGTCGAGACGGCCGGCTGTATACAAATGCCGTTGAGAGATATGGGGTTGCAGACGCAGATGCCTTTCTCCGCGTGTATGAGCTCCCCGACCGAACAGCTTCCCAAGCTACAGGTACGCCAAGTAGGTCGTTTGGGAGAACCAGGTGACAAAGGCCAAGTGACGTGTCTTTGCTGTCGTTTGCTCGGAATATCAAATCAGTCCGCAGACCAGTGGCAGCCTTGCAACTATCTTCCTTCTCGTAATCAGGTCACAGCTCGAGGCAATTCAGACCGGCTTGCTCAGAGATACTACCGTGACGTGGCGTTTAATGGCCGCCGAAAAGCTATGGGCGTTATATGCCGACTTGTGGAGAGAGCCAGAGAGGAGAGAAGCAAGCAGCAATCCGTAGTAGCTAGCCAGGCACTCAATGCACGACAAATGCCGTCTACTCTCTGCTTCTTCTGGGCGAGTGTATTCCAGGGATGTGGATGGCGGGATGCGTCTCACAGCTGGAGAGGAGGAGGAGAGACGGGGGTAAAGTAGCATCGAAAGCAGGGAGGGCCCCGTCCCGAGAAAGTGGAGAGCGATACGTGAAAACACGCGCGATCCCCCCCTCTTCCCGCTCTCCATCCCAGCGTGCTGCTGGGATGTGCTGTGCCTCTTGAGTTGTGAGCTGTTTCCCATACTCGTGTTCTCTTCGAGATGTGTGCGTTACATCGAAACCCATTCCGGCTGCATTGCCAAGGCTCGAATTGCGCTCTCGAGGCCATCTCGGGATATCTTTGGGGCCTGTAGGGAACTTTGTGTGCCCGGATTGGGTTTGGTGCGAATGGGGTGTCGTGGCCAATAGTAATGTCCAGCATCTATCTTCCAGCTTGCTCTCCGGAGCTCGCGTCGACCATCGCTCTGGTAAGGATGCCTCTGGACAAAGATTGGGATGTAAGCCTCTGCAAACTCAAAAGGAGGCTAGAAAAGATCAATGGGCAATCTCTTAAAAAAAAAAACATGTACCGTGCTTGTTCTCCATCTCGCGAGAAATACTGGTGAGGCAAGGCTTGACGACGCCACCGCTCCGAACGGGACTGGTCTTGAAAGGTGGGTGACGAGGTACCATTCGAGGCTAGAAAGTTGTACGAACTCGGTTGTCTAGAGGAAGTAAAAGTCGTAACAAGGTCTCCGTTAGTGAACCTTAAGACTGCTTGGTCTCTCGGGGGCAAGGCCTCGGTGTAATGGCTTTTCTGGTTGGTGGTGACGGCGTCTGTCTGGGCGACGGCGGGTAAAGTTACGGTGGGCTCGAGGCTGCCATGTGCTGGTCTGGTCAGGGGTACCTACACGGAAGGCTGCCTCACCGGCTTTTTGGTAAGTGCATTGGAAAGTACTGCCAACAACATACCTTCCTTCCGCACTTTCCGAACAGAGTCTTCTCAAGGGAAGCGAGCCACGGCTTGAAGCACGTCAACGCGAGAGACAAAAAGGGAGGGACGGGAATGCAGTCATAACGCTAATCATCCTCCCAATTGCTACCTCACTGGCGTACGCGTATTGAGGGAAAACCCGCGTGTTCCATTCTTTCTGTTCCCGGCTTACACGCTTCAAAGCCTAAGTTGATTGGGCCAAACCCCCTGTTGGCGCCCCCCAAGAAACCTCCACGGCTGGAATGCGGGAACAAACTTCCACCAAGCCCAGGCAGTCTGACTGTGCCGCCTGGTGATGCGGTGCACATGCTGAACTTACCACGACAGCGGATGGCCAAGCAAGCTTCAAGGCACAGGGAGGGCTTGCGGATGTGCCTGAAAGTAAACTACTATTTTAAGTTCACGACTTTGTTTAGTTCGTGGTACGGTTCAACGGTCTGTTTGTATTTTGTACCAAAAGTAGTGTAATGAAGCGTACTTGACCGACTGCCTCCCTGCCTGCCTGCGGACTACCGGCGTGGCCTTTGGTGTAATGTACTGTACTCGTGATGCTCTCCTCCGGTATCGTAAACATTCCCCCGCATAGCCTCCCTTCTGGATCCCTCGCCGACTTCTCCTGTATTGTACTGTATGGTAGTTCCTCCTGTCATCTTCCCAAAAATGTACTCTCCCATAACCTTTCCCGTCTCTCTCACTGGTTCCACAGCACCTGGATTGGGCTGTCGGCGCAGCTCGACTCAGGAAGGTCCTTTGGTTCCCTGGGCTCGAGAATTCCCGTGGCCAAGACCGTGAGGGCGCCCGCGGAGACGAGAGAGGCCGCGACGGCGAAGATCGGGCTCTGGAGACTTGGGTGTCGGTCGAAGACCTGCAGTCGTGGCCGCGACTCGTCAGCATTCGTCCATGCCATTAGGATCATGGCGGCTGCTTCCGTCTGAGGAAAAACAGCTGGTATTCGCTGCCTAGATTGTGGGAAATGGATACGACTCTAGCTTACCTGGCCGTCAATCATGGTCGGGCCATGGTCGATAGTGGGGTGGACGACGTGCCGCGGACCGCGGGCGCGCCGGACGTACGGCATGGGGATGTTGATGCCGGTCTTGCCTCGTCCGTATACGAGGTGCTTAAAGGGTGCGCACATTATTTCTTTGACGAGGGCGTGGAGAATGGCCATGATGAAGGAGGTTGAGGTTGAGGACGTGCAAAGTGGTTGAGTCTGCGGGTTTCGTTCGTGATGCCTGTTTGCCTTTATGATCGCGGTTCTGAAAGGAGGGTAGGCGTTGCCGAGTGGAAGCAGAACGAAAATGCTAGCGAAATTGTAAATATCAACTTCAGATTGCCCCAGTGACTGGCGGTAATGGAGTGATGTAGGCAGTGAAGGAGGACGACCAGCTGAGCAGATGAGGAGTGATAAACGTCTTGGAGAGAAGTTGACGGGACGGAAGCAGTAAATGGAGAAAGACGGATCACAAGGCGATTTACGGTGAATCATCAGACAATACCTAAGTGGCTGGGTCTTTTTTAAGGAAAGAGTGAGATGGGTCGAGCCTGCCTGCTGTCGTTCGTCGGGGACGGTGACGAAGGCTTCGAAAAGCTTGGACCCGCCACACAAAGGCAATGTTGGGTGAGTGCCAGTAACCAACAACAAAGGCTATTCGAAAGTGAAAGATGTTTTGGTTTGGCTCTGTCCATATCGTACCGCCTTATGCGGTTTGTTCACTTGGTAACTTCAACCCAAGGCGGTGGTGCATGGGAAGATGCTCCGTCCTAGGTAGGGGGTCTCCCAACAGCCATGAGGTCACGGGGAAAGAACTCAGGCGGTGGATGGTATGGCCGGTAGTTATGCGACCAGTAGTGCAAATGGGAAAAATGTATATATGTCTTTGCTAGCAATGAATCCGTCCAAGTCCGCGGCCTTCCGGTGTACAGCATGTGAAGACAGAGGCATTCACGTTGAGCAACTGTCGTCAAGGAAGTGTGCCTGACGCTCCTTCATCAAGAATATTTTGACCTCAAGCTGCCGACCTCCCAGGTTCCTTGTCAAGAGACCCATAAGAACAGTCTAGAGGCGGCTCACCATGATGCTGCGTCAGGCTTGTCCCACAGTACCCTGGCTCCGAGTCGGGGGGCTCTTGATCCTCATAGGGTACCCTCTGGTCATCTCGGTGAAACCAGCCTGCCCTCCGCCACTACCGCGGAAGTAGACAAAGTAACAGAGGTTCCGGTAGGTGGCTTTGCGAAGGGGGAGACACAGAATCATGCCCCGAATCTGGCCAAGAAACGACGTGACCTGGAGAAGGAAGTCGACCGTCTCCAAAGCCGAGTGGGCATGGGGTTCGGTCCGGCCGCCAAGTTTCTCGAAACTCGCGGAGCAAGGCCGGGGGTCTTTTCGGGGCGCCCAGTTCCACTCCGATGCTGGCCAGCCCCCTCGTGTATCTGACCCCAGAGTGGACCACTAGGCGTCTAGACATCGTTCGTCCAGACATCATCCCGCCGTTGAGTCATATTAGGAAGTAAGGGACCTCCTATAGCTCGATCCAACCGCAGGGGTGAAGGTTGCTGTAGCCAGAACCAACCAACGACTTGGTTAGTCTCCATATAGTCCAAACATCATAGCGGAATAATGAAAGCACTTTGTTCGTCAAGGGAGTAGCACGGAGCAAGGGAAACAGAAGGGGGCGACGAACCGGGAGGCCTGGCCGAGATCTGGCGTGTAGGAAGTCGAAGTGGTTCTTGTGGCAAAGCCACTCGAGGCGTCCGCGGACGTAGAGGCCGCGCTTCTTCTCGAACAAGGAAGCCGACACGGCGAAGATTGGGATGCGTCTAGCCTTGGCGGCGGCGTCGGAGAGGTCGAGGATTTCTGAGTGGCGGATGAACTCAGACTCGGAGATCTTCTTGGTGCTGCCGAGATGATGGCGCCATTAGTACAAAGAAGCGAGCCCAGCAAGCGCAAGACTGGTTGACGCAGCAGGAGCAGGAAATCCCTGAGCTGCTCCGCGATTGATCAGTCCCGCATTGCGGGTTTCGCGGTTTCGCTTTTGCCTGGCGAATATCGCGTGCTTGGTTGGGGAGGAGTTTGGCCATCCATGATGAGCTTGGCTCTCCACGTTGTCGACCATGAATCGGGTTCTGATTCTATTTCGTAGACCTGAACACAACAGCGCAATGAAGAGGGAAAGAAAGAAAGAAGTCGACATTTACTAAAGACTTTGGTTAGAAAGGAACACCTAAAATCCGAGTAGGGCGCCGATTCAGAAGGGGTCATCAGGAGCGGGAATGAAGATAGACGGGGAGATGCCACCGACGTAAGCAATGACAGGAGTGGAACTTGAAGGACTGACCGTCATTATTCTTTCTCTCATCATCATCCCGATTTCTCGATTCTTCTTTCGAGTATACGCTATGTATTAGGGCTGATGTGAAGACCCGTCTGCTGTGCTCACCGGGTTCACCAAGTATAACGCAAGAGGAAGAGAAAGGGAATTCAACCCAAGGATCGAGTTAAGCATCTGTCTCCTGCCTGCTACCTGTAGTTGAGAGACGTCGACCGTGGGATCCTCCTACGGTGGAGTTGCTTAGGCGGTCCACAGCCTGAAGGCGCCCTGTACAACCCACAAGGCGCGACAAAATAGGCCTGGTCTCCACTGGAGAGGAGGGCCTGGGCACCAACACTCAGTGTCATGTACCTGCTCCTGCTCACTTTTGTCCCCGCCTCACCTTGCAGCTTCCGCACCAATGAATGATCTCGACCGGACAGCTGCTGCCTGCTTCTCATCGTACATCAGCCACCCTCATGATAATCTCCTCAACTCCCGCCGTCCCCTCCTTGCCCCCTTCTCTTTCTTTTCTCCCTCCTTCTTCCTCCTCCTCCCCCCTCCTCCCGGCCGCCCGCGACAAGCTCATCCCACCGCTTCCGGCATGTGCGACTGTCAGGAGCCGTACCTCAGTCTGGGCCGTCTCGTCGTCGTCAAGAGGAGTTTCGAGGCCGCTACATCAGTGGCCAGCTGGCCCGCACGGCACTGAATTGGATAAACGAACACCCGACAGGCCGCGTTGCCGAAGTGGTACGACCCGCCTTTGTCGACGATGTACTCGGCCACCGCCTTCCACGGCACCTTGGCCAAGGCCTCGCCTGGAGGCACCTTCAAGCGCAGCTCTTCTGGTATGGCAATGCCCGATCTCTTATCCCTCTCCTTCTCAAGGCCACGAAAATTACGACAAGGATGAGCTCTTTCACCTCCCAGCGTTTTCCTTCTGTTTCAATGCTAATGTGTCATGATTTTTCGAAACCTAAAACCTCCAGCCGTCCCGACGCTGTCAACGTGGACGAGGTTAAGATCCCGCCTCCGGAGACCCCGAGCGGCTCCAGCAAGACCCCCGACACAGAACCCAAGTCGGCCGACAGGAAGGAGTCTTCCCCAAAAGAAAGCTGCGAAGGAGAAACGCAGCAAAAAGCATTTCAAGAGCAAGGTCAGCGAGAGTAGGTTCATCGACGGCTTCCTGATGGCGGGCACACCGTTCCTACTACCCCCGTCTCTTACCGGGGCGAGCCCCTGAAGAGGTGTCACCGAGCTCTTCTTTGTCCAATTTTGGCCACGCCTCCCGTCTCCTCCCAGCTCCATTCAACTTCAGACCGCATAGCAAAAAGGGGCTGCCTTCCCTGACCGTTCTCGACACCCTCTTCTTCACCTGCATGATTCTGACGCTAACCGCCAGCAGTGACCGGTGTACAGCTGTGTAGGATAACAAACCGATCTGCTCTATGGTGTAGAGCTATCTACCGTGGTGATCCCTAGCCTTTTTGTGACCGAATACTGGACCCTGATCCACTGAGGCCTGAAGGGCTGCTCTGGAGACTGGGTGTAGCTAAGGAAGCTAGAGAGTGATGGCCAAGGGAGCTAGGGGAGCTAGGTCACTGAGTAGATGCAGCTATGACACGTAGGCGTAGATGGAAGCTCTATACCTACCATCTGTCTACCTAGTACGAGTAATGCCAACAGAGCCACCACAAGCCTCCATCTACGCCCCTATAATAGCTTCAGGCAGTCTGCTGAATGTGGTCAATGTCTTTACGCCTCCAACTCCCTGAAAGATCACTGTAGAAACTCAAATTCTAGTGACATGGAGTTTGGGCAGGGAACTTGCTGCCATGGGAGGTGCAAATGTACAGTGCTATTTGCCGTTGAGAGTACACCGAGGCATCAAATTGCACTTGGGCTGGTACTGGACGGCAGGTATGTCGGACGGGAGCCTGTCTCCGGCTGCATGCAATACTTGATGGGAAGGCAGGCGGGACAGGGCCAACCATACCATCTGTTTATATATGGACAGATTCATCTGCAATTCCGACTACTAACCCAGGGGCTGTCAAACACCACCACAACGAGCCCGCGCAGACGATTCAGATTTGCCGCCCTACATAGGTTCTCACCCCTCTGCAAGTACCTGTATTTTCCCTAGAAGGCATCGACAACATCATCAGAAGAACAAAATGTCGTCCGCCCAATCTACTACTGATAGCGAGGACAACTGGAACCGAGCCATGGCGGCGTTGGCGAAAGATGACCTCAAAGGCGCTACCGAGGCTCTCTTCGAGATCTCCGAGACCGATCAATACGTGTACCACGCCCATGGCTCCCTAATGCTATCCGATGCGCAGAACGCCATCAACCGAGGCGGGCAGAGCGGACTTCACGCCTGGTACAGAGACGAGCAGGGAAACGTCGCAAGTTGATTTTCTCTCTCCCCCCCTCTCTCTCTTTTCTTTTGGGGTTCCCTTCTTACTCCGGTCTTGACCCCTTGTCCACGGAGAGGGCTTCCTCCGAGTGAGCAAATCATTATGATGGCCTGGACTGCTGTACAAACCACTCAACTAACACAACACCTTTCGTGAAAGCTGCCGCCACCCTCAAAGCCCGACATCGAGGCACACATCTCCATCTTCGACCCAACACAGGCCCCGGAGGCGGCTCTCAAGTCCTTCCTCTCTAACGCCAAGAAGGGCTCACTCCGACTCGCTGTCGCCGAGCACCTCACCGCCAAGCGCTTCCTCGACCCGGCCCAGATCAAAACCCTAATAGTGTCGAAGCTCTCCAAGTCAGCAAAGAGGAAGCAGGGGGCCAATGCTGCCGCCGCTGCTGCCGACGGAGGAGCCCCAAAGGACTGGAACCCGGCCCTGGCATTCTGGGCCTGGGCTTGCCGCAACCTAGAGTGGTGCGGTCCCAAAGCAAACACGTACAAAGTCCACCGGGCTCATCATATCATGCCCATATTCATGCACCACTTCGGCTACAGCGTGCCCACTCGCGAGGCCATCGAGATCCTACGTGTCTTGACGGGTCCCAGCAAGAAGATCATCATTGCTATGGGCTCCGGAAACGGCTACTGTGAGTTCCCCCCTTTCCCCCCTTGCCATCTTCTGGGCATAGTAGCACAGCAAGCACAGTGACGGCAACTAACATTCCTCAACAACAAGGGGCTTTCGTCCTCCGCCAGCACGGCCTGCCCACCATCGCCGCCGACAACATGACTGCCCTCTAGCGCATCACCTAGATCAGCGACACCATCAAGGCCGACGGAGCGGCCTGGCTCAAGCGCCGTCAAGGCGCGAAGGACATGGTCCTTCTTCTGGTCTAGTACGCCTCGCGTCCCCTCCCCTTACTCCCTTCCCTAAGTACCTACCTACCTACCTGTCTCTCCCCTCCCCCTATCTCTTTCATCCCTGATTCTCAGCACCAACAACTAAACTAACTTGACCCGGGGGCCCAGTCGTCGGCCGCGACGGAAACGGCGCCTTCCTGCGCGCCGTTCTGGGTGCCTACCACGGTGACACGTTCGTCGTGGTAGGCACCCAGAACAAGAATGGCTACACGTGCTTCAGACACGTGACGATCGGCGAGTACATGGGGAGGGAGTGGGCCGGAAAATGGGCCAAGATCGTGCAGGTGCCGTTGCCCAGCATCATGGGCAAGGATGACGTCCTGTTCGTGTTCTAGTGGGTCGGGATGAGCAGCATTTAGTTCTTCTTTTTTAAAGACGTTTTTTTTAATAAATAAATAAATATCATCGTTAACCTTCCGAAGCTCTCAAATATGTGACGATGCTGTGAAGACCGTGATAAGATGTATGCATACATTTACGGGGACGTTGCTCCCCATGAGCTAGTATGGTTTGCCTCCTTTGTACTCACGCCCAGACACCATGACGTTGGGTTTTCCGATCCGGACGGGCTCTGCTGTTGCCGTTGTTGAGGTCCAAAGTTGTTCAGCCGAGCCGATGATGCTGATAGCAGTGATGCGATGGTGCTTCGTGTAGCTGCTCCGGGCGCTGCTGGAGGACACCTCCAGGCGCCTCGCCGCCGCCGGCATCCCGCACCTCGTATGGCGGCACAACGCCGATCGGCCAGGGCCCGGATATAGAGCTGTTCATCCCGGAGCGCATAGCTACGAGGTGGGGGGGCTGGCGGCTGGCTAGGCTGAAGGCAGGCTTGCTTCCACATGCATCGACGAGGCGCAGGAGGTGGTCGAGGCGTCCAACTATAGGGGCGCCATATCGAGCCTCGGGCGCGCTACGCTCGGCGCCGCCACCAAGATGGTTTTTTTACGGGGTCCCTGGAGCTAGATAGACAGCGCGAGCTGATGAGGTTCCTCGACAAGGACGAAGAGCGATGCTCCGTGTTCCGGGCACCCACCGTTCGCCCGAACCTCCGGTACTGCTTCGAGACCTACCCGAGGAGCAGTGGCACGCCCGGCTGCGTGCGCTGCAAGCTCTATGGTGCAGCAGTTCGGCAGGGCGGGGAGGGACAGGCCGCCGGCACCTCATGTGCGACCCGCGCTCCGTCCGAGACGACGTCGCGGCAAAAAAAAAAAAAAAAAAAAAAAAAAAAAAAAAAAAAAAAAAAAAAAAAAAAAAAAAAAAAAAAAAAAAAAAAAAAAAAAAAAAAAAAAAAAAAAAAAAAAAAAAAAAAAAAAAAAAAAAAAAAAAAAAAAAAAAAAAAAAAAAAAAAAAAAAAAAAAAAAAAAAAAAAAAAAAAAAAAAAAAAAAAAAAAAAAAAAAAAAAAAAAAAAAAAAAAAAAAAAAAAAAAAAAAAAAAAAAAAAAAAAAAAAAAAAAAAAAAAAAAAAAAAAAAAAAAAAAAAAAAAAAAAAAAAAAAAAAAAAAAAAAAAAAAAAAAAAAAAAAAAAAAAAAAAAAAAAAAAAAAAAAAAAAAAAAAAAAAAAAAAAAAAAAAAAAAAAAAAAAAAAAAAAAAAAAAAAAAAAAAAAAAAAAAAAAAAAAAAAAAAAAAAAAAAAAAAAAAAAAAAAAAAAAAAAAAAAAAAAAAAAAAAAAAAAAAAAAAAAAAAAAAAAAAAAAAAAAAAAAAAAAAAAAAAAAAAAAAAAAAAAAAAAAAAAAAAAAAAAAAAAAAAAAAAAAAAAAAAAAAAAAAAAAAAAAAAAAAAAAAAAAAAAAAAAAAAAAAAAAAAAAAAAAAAAAAAAAAAAAAAAAAAAAAAAAAAAAAAAAAAAAAAAAAAAAAAAAAAAAAAAAAAAAAAAAAAAAAAAAAAAAAAAAAAAAAAAAAAAAAAAAAAAAAAAAAAAAAAAAAAAAAAAAAAAAAAAAAAAAAAAAAAAAAAAAAAAAAAAAAAAAAAAAAAAAAAAAAAAAAAAAAAAAAAAAAAAAAAAAAAAAAGCGCCGGGAAACGCAAATAGAAGAAGAAGCAGCACGACGCGCTCGGAAACGCCATATTCTGTGAAGTGCAGCAGGGTTCAGCCCGCTTCGATAAGCTGATAGGCTTGCCGCCGACTTCGCAACGTAAGTACCTTCTCAAGTACCTAGGTAGGTACGGAGGCCGGCTTGCTGGCGCGTATTCCACAAGAGAAAACCGAACAGGGGAAACAAAAAGAGGCACCGCAAAAGCTTCAAGGCTTTCGACGTCGGCTGGCTGCTGCCATTCCGAAGACGGCCGTTAATAACATATGCCACCGTCCATCCTCTGCCGGTGATCTGCAATGGGTTCCCCCATCGTCGAATCATTTTCCCACATGGTTGATATACGATCTTCCCGTTTTGATGTGAGTCCTTCCCCCCATCTTTCGGATGCGGCCGCCGTACGCATATATGTGCTTCCAAGGTCGAAGGCTGGCCGGACAGCCTACTAGCAGTATAATCCAGTGGCAAGGATCCATTCCAGACGCCGTGGACAGGGCGACTTGGAGCGACTTTCGTATATTCGCAGGATACGAGCAAGAAGGTCCGCATCGCCGTTTTCAGCGTACTAACTAGGAACTGGGTCGCTAATAACAAACAGACCCGGCGTCCAAAAGTTTTTTTGTGGAGGTCGGTCGGGCTGTCTGAGCTCCTTGCACTGGTATCATGGTATCAGTGCTCAAAGGTCTTGCCATAATGCGGGCTGGGGACCGGCATTGGAGCCGCCGCGAATTGATGGTGGGAGGTCCTAGCTGATGAAGAGTAGGCCCCCACGAGCTTGGGGTTCACCATGGGGTTATTGACCTTGGGAGCGGTGGTGGCCGGGAGTCCGGAGATCGGGGAAGGTGGCGGAACTCATGCGTCGGTAAGGACAGCCGAATCTGTCTGGGCGAATGGGGGCTCAGGCCGGATGTGCTAACAACGGTGGATCAACGGCGAAATCGAGCGACAGGCAGAGTAATGTAGCAGAGTGTGAGTTACTGGTCTACTGTCTAAGCTTAGTCACTGTCTTGCTCGAGCACTCCTGCGTCTCTCTCACCAGCTTGGTTTTAAAATGGGCCAATGGAAGGCTACCATCCACCGACGAAGCCCTCAAGCTCTTCCGCAGCAGTCGTCTTGGCTGAGTGTCCCTACGAGTAAAGCTGCGTTAGGCTAGCACTACTGGTACCACCGAGACTGTGGCAACGGGAAAGGCACAACGAAGGCAGAGGAGTGTCATTGGGGGATTAGACGAGGATGGCGACGATTCTCTTATTGTCGAGAGCATCTGTGACATTCCCTTGCCAGATCACAGTCAGATAGAACAGCCCATCAATCTTCGCTCACCCTTTGCTTCCTTGTAGCGAGCTGTAGATCTGCCCTACTGGGGCGGTCAACCGTGGCAAGTTTCTGTCTTGGGAGGCCTGCTGATGGCGGCCATTTTCTCTGGCGCGTGTGGAAACCCTCTGGCTTCGCTGAACGAAGTCTGCCCCCTTCAACCGTTGCACTTCGTGTCACGCATCATGTTGTAACTCAGTGTAGAATATGGACGTAAGCAAAAGAGATTTTAGCCACTCGATATTTGTCAGTTGTTATCTCTTGCTCTGAGGACGGAAACCCAACAACTTCTTTTATAACTTCTGGACGGCGACCCCCAAAGATATTGAGTAAAAACCGTCAGAAAGTCGGCCGCTCATCGTGAGAAGAACTCACCCAAGCCCTGAGTTTCCCAATCCGGCTTGTTCCTTGATGATTCACGGCATCTGCAAACAGGGGAGTGGTAAGCCACCGTACTTGGATACTTGGGCACTCTTCCCCTTCCCCTTGGCCCATACCCTCAACATCGACACACGAAAAAACGGGGGACGGAGGGGAAGGGGGGCAGCCGTCCCACGACGTCTCTTGCTCGAGGCCCTAAGCGATGGTGTTTGAAAAAAAAAAAAGAGAGAGAGAAAAGAGAGAAAAAAAAGAGAGAAAAAAAAGAGAGAAAAAAAAGAGAGAAAAAAAAGAGAGAAAAAAAAGAGAGAAAAAAAAGAGAGAAAAAAAAGAGAGAAAAAAAAGAGAGAAAAAAAAGAGAGAAAAAAAAGAGAGAAAAAAAAGAGAGAAAAAAAAGAGAGAAAAAAAAGAGAGAAAAAAAAGAGAGAAAAAAAAGAGAGAAAAAAAAGAGAGAAAAAAAAGAGAGAAAAAAAAGAGAGAAAAAAAAGAGAGAAAAAAAAGAGAGAAAAAAAAGAGAGAAAAAAAAGAGAGAAAAAAAAGAGAGAAAAAAAAGAGAGAAAAAAAAGAGAGAAAAAAAAGAGAGAAAAAAAAGAGAGAAAAAAAAGAGAGAAAAAAAAGAGAGAAAAAAAAGAGAGAAAAAAAAGAGAGAAAAAAAAGAGAGAAAAAAAAGAGAGAAAAAAAAGAGAGAAAAAAAAGAGAGAAAAAAAAGAGAGAAAAAAAAGAGAGAAAAAAAAGAGAGAAAAAAAAGAGAGAAAAAAAAGAGAGAAAAAAAAGAGAGAAAAAAAAGAGAGAAAAAAAAGAGAGAAAAAAAAGAGAGAAAAAAAAGAGAGAAAAAAAAGAGAGAAAAAAAAGAGAGAAAAAAAAGAGAGAAAAAAAAGAGAGAAAAAAAAGAGAGAAAAAAAAGAGAGAAAAAAAAGAGAGAAAAAAAAGAGAGAAAAAAAAGAGAGAAAAAAAAGAGAGAAAAAAAAGAGAGAAAAAAAAGAGAGAAAAAAAAGAGAGAAAAAAAAGAGAGAAAAAAAAGAGAGAGAAAGGAGGAGAAAGAGAGGGAGACAAAGAAGGGAAAGAAAGAGGGAGCGAAGGTGTAGTTACCACCCTAGAAGGCGGCTTGGCAGCTAGATTTGAATCCGCCCATCCCGCACTCCTATGGAATGGGCGAAGGAAAGGGATCTCGACGTCCCAGACATTATGCTCTGTAGGTCAAGGCGGCATGTTTTCTTGCACTTGTTGATGCACTTGTTGATGCACTTGCTCATGCACTTGTTAATCCATCACGCCACGAGGCGTCAAGAAGACTTGATTCCGTTTCGCTCCCTCCTAATTAGCGGCCTTGTGGCCCGGTATCTACCAGCCCGAATAGTAACGCCTCAAACTGAAACAAAGACTGGAGAAAAGAAAATCTCAAGGCGAAGAGGGTAGAAAATCTCATCGCACACAGAAGCGAAGACTGCAGAAAAGAAAATCTCAAGACGAAGAGAGTAGAAAAAAGAAAAAAAAATCATCTCGGGCATTTCCTCCTCGTGCCCATCCATGCAACCTGTCCATCCATCCAGCCTTCCACCTATATTATCATCTCCTCGCCTGCTCAAAAGTTGGGTTTGAAGGCCTGGCTGGCCTCAAAGGTCTCCATCTCGGCCTTACGGACGCCTCCCAGGAGCCACACAGAGGTGTCTTCGCCGAGGCCCCAGGGAAAGGGCTTGTTGGTGCCGGGGCCGTGCTTGAAAGAGCACGCGGAGCCGCTCAGGCCAGAAACACTGTTATGTAGAAGCCAGATTTGTGGTTAGCTTGAGCACGGACCAAAAGACCGAGGCGCGGAGATCGTGTGTGTTGTCTTGAGAGTGGTTAGAGACAAGGGGACTTACAAAGAGGTAGCATGCTGCAGGGACGTCGCCTCAGCCGGCTTAGTAGTGTCGGCCCGCATGGCAGCAGGGACGAAGGCGGGGGCGCGAGCGTCAAGGGGTGAGCGCTGCTTCTTGGGAGGGGGGGAAGTCACGTCAACGAGCTTCTTGGGAGGAGGGGAAGCCACGTCGACGAGCTTCTTGGGAGGAGGGGAGGCCACGTCGATGAGCTTCTCCTCCTTGGCCGCCTCCACACACTCGAGCTTCAGCTGCGGCTTTGGCAGCTTCGGGAGCTGGAGAAGGGTAGCCTTCCACATGTCGTGCAGGCTCTTGACCTCCTGGTTCTGGCCGAGGAGATCCAGCTGGATGGCGCGGATCTTCTCCAGGAACGTGCTGATGCCCGAGATCAGGGAGGCTGGGGCGGTCAAGCCCTTGGAGAAGGGTTTGAAGGTGGTCGGGTCCGAGAACTTCATGGCCACGGCCGTGGAGACGTACTGAAGAGGGCGGTGGTACTGAAGGCCGTTGATCGGCTCGTACACTTGGCCGGCCGGCATGGGGGTATGGGGCCACTGGCCGATCAGCTGGCCGAAGATGGACATGCGAAGCTTTCCGAACCGGCCGATCTCCTTGTCCACCTTCTGTTGGACATCCCAGTCCCAGTATCGGCACTGGACGCCCTGAGGCGTCGGGAGATTGAAGTAAGTGACGATTGAGTCCGCGAGGAAATTCATGGTTGATCGCCACTCAACAAAGTTGAAGACCTCTTGGGCCTTCTCCTCGCTCGGCAGTTGGTTGGACATGAAGGGCGAAAAGAGGTCGAAGGAGGCGTCCTCGGTCAGCAGCTCCCAGTCTCCGAAGCAGCTCTTCAGCTCCTGGCGGACCATGCACCAGAGGTAGGCGAGCTGGGAGGCCTTGATGCCTCCGAAAGCGCCGCCAAGGAAGCTGTAGCCGGTGTCTTGAGGAGGATACGGCTTGGTGTCCTCGACGGCCGCCCACTTCTTGGCCCAGTACGAAAGGGGGACGCCAACCCGCTCTCCAAGGGCGCACACCCACTCGTCGTGCTTGCCGTCCATGATGAATCCGTGAGTCGTCGGCGTTACGGAGAACTTGCGGGCGAGAGTGTCCCGAACGGCCTCGTGGAGGCGCTTGCGGAGGTCCCTGGCCTCCTGGTCCAGCACGGGGGCTTCTGTGCCGTGGTGGGAGAGCATTGCTCCCACCATGTCGGCGGCGAAAGCTCCTCCGCACTGCTTGGCGAAGAGCTCGAGAGACGTGGCCTGAGAGAGGCCGAGGCCGACGACACGGTCGCCGAAGAACGGCAACATCTCCCAGCCGGTCGTGAACGGCGCCGGGGTGATCACGGTGATGGGGACGTCGTACTTGACTGCGACGTCCAGGAGGTGAGACCGGCGAACATAGGTCTTGTTGCCGGCAGGGTCCAGGCAGACGAACCCCTCTGGGTTCGTCACGCCACTCAGAATGACTACGAGGCACTCTTTGTTGGCCTCAGCGACCTTGGCCTGGTGATCCAAGGCCTCGGTGAACTTGTCGACCAGCGTGCGGAACGTCTGGTAGAAGAGGATATTGTCGCCCGCGGAGGCGACCTTCTTGGCTACGGGCGAGCCGTGGGGGTACTTGTCCAGGCTGGACGCGAGCAGGCCGCTCACGTCGAAGTTGGCGATCCAAGTCTGGTCCGACTTGGATCCCTCGCAGTGGAACATGCGCTTCCAGGCGAGGAAGTCTGAGATGAGCCAGCCGAACTCGTTGTGGCCGGCCTGGCTCTTAGGGATTGCGCAGAGACCAACCACATGCGGCTTCTTGGTGACGTCGGGAAGCGCGTGGGTGGTGATGCGAAGGTTAGGGAGCAGCCGGATCGCTCCAGCTGCGTGGTCGATGTTCTGCGCCATGTTGAACGAACTGATGATTTTCGTAAAAACTTGGTGCAGAAATTGCGTTGTCTGAGGAGGAAAGTTGGCGAAGAGGGGACGGAAGAAATCAAAAAATTTGGTGCGTGGATAAAGTGAAGAAGTAGGTAAAAGGCGGTGGCAGATCGAGAAGTGACGGGGTGAAACGACAATAACAAGAGGAAAGGAAGGAGCGGCCGCTCGGTGCGGTGAGGTGGCGGAAAGCCGGCAGAAAGGTGATTGTCGGAGGACCAGCTGCTTGAGGTAGGCAGGTAGGTACGACTGGGTGAGCTCTAGGGAGCAGACAGGTCAAGTCCGCGGTCTTCTATTCACTCGTGGAAGCAGATGGAAGTGCAGGGAGGGTTCTGGGACCGAAGATTGACTTTGACATCGGAATCAAAAGATCAATAAGAAGCTTGGCTTTGATTCTGAGGACATCAAGGTGTATTGTAGAGATGCGTCGTCCGCGGTCGGTGGTGTCCTTTCATGCGGAGGGAGGTAGAGGAAGTGAAATGTTGTCTCCCGGCAACGAAGGTGGCGACAGGAGGGAGGTGAACGCGTTGGCGGTGGTGTGCCGTGCGGAGGGCTGTTGGGCGATAAAGGGGAGTGACGTTTGGGGAAGGAGCAAGCTCCTCGAGGGCTACAGCTACCTGGTAGGTAGGTGGGCAGCGAAGAAAATTAACTCGAGAAGCTCCCACAGCTCAGCAAACATTCAAAGGAGGCGACCTCACACAACTAAGATGGCAAATATTCAAACAGATCGCCAGCTACGACCAACTACTACCTCTCCTTGATATCCCACGCATGCACAAGGCAAAGAAAGACTACAAGCATCGAGGCACGACGGCAAGCATCACGACAGCGAGCAATCACGACACGAGGGCGAGCATCACGACGACAGAAAACATCCAGGAGAGAGCTGCAGCATCGATCCTGCAGGCCATCAACACCACAAGACCTGCCAGAATAGCAGGGCCGAGAACGAAGATTGAACTCTAATGGACAGATAAATCATAAGCAGTGCGTTCCTAGTCTATCTACCCTACTCCCCTTCCCAGTACCCTTGATGCCATCAGAGCGCGTGTGTATATTGTCTTTGTTATTGTTTTTGTTGCCCTTCCTCTCCTGGCTGATGACCTCCACGGAGACAGACCCTCCTCCTCCTCCCCACGAGAAAGAAGAAGACCACCGCCTCCTCCATGGGAGAGAACACACGATCAAGGCCTCCCCCTTGAGAGAGCAGACCATGAATACCCTCCTCCCGCTCAGGGGAGTACCTTGAGGGAGTTGGGCATACATACCCGACTTCCCCTTGAGAGAGAAGACCACAGACGAGGATGGAGAGAGGCGAAGGAGAACAAGGCAAGGGGAGGGAAGGAAAAGAAAAAGAAAAAGAGAAGAAAGAGACAAGCCACTGAACAATGTGCCTCTAAGCAACGAAAGGATAAGCAAGAAGAGTATGGTCCTCCCCGAGAAGCAACCCGACAGATGTGACATCCAGTCTGACTCTTTTTTCCCGATTTAGTAGTATTTTTGTTTCTTTTCTCTTTCCTCGCGCCACCCACACCCGGTTATCCATTTCCAGTCCAGTACCAAGTCCAAGCCCAGTCCCGAATATCCGATCCCCGATCCCCCTGAACCCGCTGCCGTGCGCGCCCCTGACGATACATGTTGTTCATGTTTGTGGGATGTATGCGAAAGGGTTATTGTACCGAGACACGACAAAGACGAATGAGGAGACACCTAAGAAGAAACAAATGGAACAGGAGGAAGGAGGTTGTACCTGACGAGCAAAAAAAGCAGACGACAATAATAAAAAAGGAAATAAAAAGGGTTGGTTGAAAACTTTGAGAAAAGGAGCGTCGAGAAGCGAAGACATACCTCGAAGAACGACGAACGGCAAACCAAAAGATGATGAGGCAGCATAAAGCAGGAACGAAAACGACAAGGACGGCGATGAAAATACAAGACGATGTGGTGCATACAGGATAGGACAAGATACTAATAACGGCGGTGTGCAGACATAATAGATTTTTGAGAATGGCAGACGGCGATGTTGCGAACGATCGAGACGGCAAAGCAGCAAGTGACGAGCAAAGAAACAACACATGCTATGGATACAAAGTCTCGACAAACAAGAGAATCAAATAAGGGAATAATAAAAAATAACGCGGGCGAGGTGACACAACCATCAGTAAGGACAGAAGACGCCAGAGGAAAAAGAAAACAAAAGACACAAACTACGGGTGGCGAGGCGACGAAGAGCCGGACCCCTTCTCGCCTGACAAAGTTGGGGAGGGGGACAACGAGAGATGAAGCGAGACCTCCTTGGGGGACGAAGGCAGGTCGACAACCAGGCGGCAGAGAGACGTCCGCTGCACAGACGAAGGGCCTACTGGGCCGAGACAGCGGTGAGAGCCTAGATAAGGCATCCACCCACCCCCCCCCCCCCCCCNCCCCCCCCCCCCCCCCCCCCTGAGAATAAAGATTGGAGGGTGAGACGGCGTGACGGCCCCTAGCTAGACAGAGACAGACGGCTAACCATGAGGCTGCTAACCAGCTACTAGACTAGGTCGGAGGCTCAGGCTCGCTCGACGACGAACGAAACCGAACCGGTCAGGCATCGTCGGCCTTCTTCTCGTTGCGGCGCATGTGCTCGTTCCACTTGCGCTTGCCGACGCGAGTCTCGAAGTGCGGCGCCACAGTCTTGACGTCCCCATCGAGCGACTCGATGGCAGACCGAGTCTTGTTGCGGTAGCAGTCGACTAGTCGAAAAAAGAATAGTCAAAGTCAGTTTTTAGTATAGTCAGCATCCACAGAGGCGGGCGGGCAGGCTGGCAGGCTGAGTATAGTAGTACATCTATACAAAAAGGAATAGGGAGGGGATCGATCCGAGGGATGGGTGGGACTATAAGAGGCAACCGGGCAGACTGAGGGTGGAGGGAGCAGGGAGAAAAGATGAGGAATAATGACAGCATCATAAGGAATCGCGGGGAAAGGAGGAAGACAAGCCAGAAAAAAGAAAAAAAAAGATAAACTTACGAGCACGCTGCAAGAAGATCGTCCTCCCGGCAAACACCCTGCTCTGCAACCACGCCATCCTAAACCCCAAATCATTCAACCTCACCTCCTTCCCCCTCGCCCCCCTCCTCATCTTCGGCACAGCGACCTGCCCCTCGCTCCCATCCGCCATCGGCACGCTGACCATCACGACCTCGTCCTGCGCGACCCTCTTACCCAGGCTGTTGGCATTCCTCCTACCCCTGCCCGCCCTGCGCCCCTCCGTGTCCGTGTCCCTATCGTCCTCATTGTTGTTGTTGTTGTTCATCAACCCACCGTCGTCATCAGCGAGGTCGTCCATGAAGAACTTGGAACCCGTCGCCGAGGGGGGCGGCGACTGCATCTCCCTCGGGAAGTACGACCGCGGGTACACCGCCGACGACTTGCGGAACGAGTCCGGGATCTCGCGCGTGTCGACCCCGTCGAGCGTGACGCGCACGCGCAGCCGCGACTGGCGGTCCGAGTCCTCGACCAGGATGAACTTGCGTTTCTTCGCGTCGGGGATGTCGGGGAACAGGTCGGCCGGGTCCTCGGCGGCGGCGGCGGCGGCGGCGGCGGCGGTGGCGCGGCTGTGTCTGCGCCCTCCTACTCCTCCGGAACCACCAGAAGGACCACCGCCAGCCGCCGCCGACGAGGAGGCGGCGATGGCGTGGTGTCCGGCGCCGGGGTGGTGCTGATGATGCATGCCGCCGTCGTGGATCGACGACGACGACGGGTTGTTGGAGCCGTACGGGCCGTAGCCACTGTTGAAGACCTGGCTCTGGCGGACGTCATCTGCCGCCGGCGCCGACGACGAGCCGGCGGCGGCGGGGGCTTGGTGGTGATGGTGATGATGGGCATCATCGGAGAAGGAGTCGTCATCTATAGTAGAAGAGGAAGGAGAGGACGATGCCAAGACGTTTGATCGGTCAGCAAAAGGGGGAGGCACACACACAGAAGCACTAATACGAACAGGGGGTAGGTAAGGTAAGGTAAGGGAAGGTGAGTGGGGTACTTTGTGATGTATGTAGGTATGTTGTGCATATCATGAGATGAGGGGGGGTTGTGTAGTGTAGTAGTGGTGGTGTGGTGGGAAGGGATGTGGTGGGATGAGGTGAGAACTGAGCGAGAGAGCTGAGGGAGGAATCGCTTGAAACGAAACAAAAACGCAGGCGAGTTTTAGGGCACACCACAAGAAAAAAACCCAGTAAAAGAGACTAGCGGTGAGAAGAGAGAAAGATCCAAGAGACTCATACTTTTCGTCTCTGGCTTTTGTTTTCTTTCTCTCTTCTCTTCCCGCTATTCAAACAGTCCCTATTTTTCATCTGGTTGCGGTTTTTCTTTCTCTTTTTCAGAGAAGGCAGGTTGTTGATGTGGAAAGTGACAAAACAAGATGATGACGATATATGCCATGTGCTCGCTCGCTTGCGTGCTTGCTCGCTCTGCTCTGCTTGCTTTGCGATGAGTAGAAAACTTGATGCTGATAAAAAGTTTTTGCCCGCGAGTGCAAAGTAAGATGCGAATCGCAGCAGCAACGACGACGATGGTGACAAGGACGACGACGAAAAAAAGAGCTAATAAAAAACCTGGGCAGGACTAGGCGTAATGTACAAGATGTCTCATGCCCCCTTTCCGACCGACCTTGGACAAGAGCGACGATCTTTTTTTGTCTTTTGTCTTCTGTCAGTGCAATATCTGTTCTGTGATATTTTTTGGAGACTCTGTTTTCCTTTTTTTTTCTTTCCTCTTTTTCCCCCTCGTCACACTCCCTCCTTTAGTGTTTTCCTCCTATATACGACCAAAAGAGATCAAGAAAGGAAAGAAATTATTTAAGGAGAGAGTTGAGAGAAGAGAAGAGAGAGAGATAGAAAAAGGGAGAACAAATCTGATCTGCTTTGGGCCGCGGAGCCTAAGACAGGAAAATGAGAAAGAAAAAGGAGAAAATCCCAGCCAGATAGAGTAAAATGATGGGGAAAAACCCGAGATAGCAAGGACCAAAAGAGATGAGCAAAGAAATAAGCACAGAAAGCTACTAGTAAGTACCTTGCGAAAAGTGAACAAGAAAAAAAAAATGAAACCCAGAGACAATGGAAACAGAGGAAAACACGCAGCACAGGTATAGAGTAGCGAAAGGGGGAAACCCGGAAGCAAATGAGAAGGAAACAAAACGGGCAAGGAGTAGAGGTTTTTGGATATGAAGTGAACTGAGCAAACCGAGGAGATCTGAAAGGCAAGGAAATGGTGGTATGGTGGTGGTGGTGGTGGTGCAATCATGGACGAAGTGGAAGGGAGAAAAAGGGAGAAAGAAAGGTAACAAACAACAACTCTCTCGTTATTGGTCATTGCCTTCCTTTTCTTTTTCTCTCCTCCAAATCTCACATGTGGTACATACCAACTTCTTCGCCATTCCCCTGGCCGCTGCCGTCTCCCGCATGGTGGTGCATGCCACCAGGACCGCCGCCCATCATGCCGCCGGGTCCCTTGCCCACCATGCCTCCAGGTCCACCGCTCATCGGGCCACCGCCCACGGGTGCACCGGGCATGCCATGGGGCGCACCACCGCCGCTGCCGGCCGACCCGGGCGGGGCGTTGACCTTGCGGGTCGTGATCTTCGCCATGCGGCGCACCCTCCTGCTCCGTAGGCGCGGGTCCCGGTTGCTGTTGCGCCAGCTGTCGACCGCGCGCTGGATCAATCCCCTCTTGCCCCGTAGCGGCGCGTTCAGCTCGGCGAGGGCCCAGCCCACCGTGTTGCACTCGGTCTCGTACTGCAGGCGGTTGCCCCGGTACTGCTCCTTGGGCACGCACGCGCGCGGGTACACGCAGTTGTCCTGCTTGAAGGTCGGGTCGAGCTCGTCCGTGTTGACCGACTCGACGTCGCAGCGGATCGTGTACTCCATCTTGACGCGGTCGCGCGAGTACTCGAACGCGATCCACTGCACGCCGTTCTGGTCCTGGCGCACCACGAGCGGGGTCGTGGCCGGGATCGGGCCGGGCGCCGCGTTGGAGTTGATGTTGGCGGCGCCGCCGGGGCCGCCGCTGCCGGGTGCGCCGGTTGGCGTGGTCATGGGCGCGCCGTTGGGCGTCGTTTGCGACTGGCCCATCTGAGGGGTCTGGGCCATCTGGGGAGTCTGGCCCATCTGGGGAGTTGACATCTGCGAGGGCGTCATCTGGGAGGGAGCCATCGGCGACTGGCTCATGGCTGGTGGTCCCATGGAAGCGGGCGGGCCTGGGCGCTGCATCGTGAGCGGCTCGATCTTGGGGTGTCGGGGGCTGCCGGTCATGCCGGCCTGGGCGTGCTGCTGCGTCGCTTGCGCGTGTGGGTGCTGGCTCATGTGGTGCTGGGCTGCGCTGTTGTGCTGCATCATCATACCGGGCTGCGAAGTCATCGGCTGGTGCGTCTGCTGAGGGTGCTGGCTGTAAGGACTAGGCGCCTGCTGGGCGGACATGGACGAGTACTGTGGTTGGCCGTAGTACATCGACTGCTGGTGAAGCTGCGGCGGTGTCTGTCCATACAGGCTGCGCTGCTGGTCATGGCCCGATGGTGATGCTACCGACGCCGGTGAGTTTGACTGCGGCGTGTGGTATGACATCGGGGGGTATGGAGGTCTGGGCATCGCCGCGGCCATCATGTCTGAGGTGTCTGTTGGGTCACATGGTTAAACACGTCAGCTGCTCTTCTTGGTTTCCTTGACAAGAAGGTGATCTGTGGTTGCACAGAGTGTGCGTTGTCGTCCCAGAAGCACACGCAAGGGAGCACACGCAAGGGATGGAGGTATTCTCACCTGCGGATGTGTATCCGCTCGTCGCGCCCGGCGTGCTGTAAGGACTCTGCTGAGGCGCGGCGGCAGCGTAGTAGGGGATCTCCTGGTTGCTGTGCGTGGTCGCAGCCTGGCTCTGCTGTGTGTGCTGGTGCTGCGCGTGCTGCTGGTGGTACGGATACGGCTGCTGCTGCTGTTGGGCTTGTTGGTTCTGTTGGGGGGCAGCGTGGGGAAGGTGCTGCTGCACGATGCTGGATGGTCGAGAATGCTGTGGTATATGAGGCGACGGTCCTTGTTGCTGCTGGTGGGGATGATGCTGCATTGAAACGGCCATTAGTTGCTGCCGACGCTAATACGTCTGATATAAATAAAGCAAGGCAAACCACGGAAGGCAAGTCATAGGGGCATGGATCAGGCATGGACACGGGTGGGTAGGTATATATTTTCCTTCGTCCTTCCCTCCTTCACTTGAGAAGCAAAAGGACGGTCTCGTCCACGGTCATTGTGGCATTTGGACAGGGGCATGCTTGGAGCTTGGACATGTTTGTGTTGCGTGGGCATGACATGGTGGCCGTGGTAGTTTGGCGGTTTTGGTGGTGGCCGGGACGTGGCCCTGGGGACCAGGATTAGGAGCCGAGCTGGGCTAGCCTCGAGCTCGGAACAAGTCGTTGGCGCCACCGCACAGCAGTGCGCAGCAGCAAACGATGACTAGCGAGCCTCGCTCGCGTGCCACAGCGTGCACGCACCGAGCGATAAGCCTCCTCGGAATGACATGCGGGAGGACCACGAAACCGCAAAACCACCAGTCCAAAGCCGCCACAAAACACACCTGCCAGGACAGGCCTCATAAGCCAGGCGTGATGGCGCTCACTAGAGGTAACCAGGGCGCTAAAACCTTGAAAATACGGCCGAGAAAACCAAGGGGCATCGTGTGAAGCCAACAAAAAACAAAGAACCAACCGAAAGGTAGCTCGAAACCACGGGGGCTATCGTGGTCAGGTTGCGCAAGGGGCAATAATACAGAGAGGTGAATGGCTTTGTAGATCGAGCTAGGGTGAAGGGAGAAAGGAAAGAGATGCACAACGCAAGATACACGCCAGGCCAGGGGATATGTTTTGGAACAAACGTCAAGGTAACAAAGGAAAAGGTACGAAAAAAAGAAAAGCTCACTTGATAGAGGCAACGGACAGGCGAGGGTGAGGCAGGAGGTTGTAAGGTAGGCGAGACAGGCCAGACAGGCAGGCAAGCAAGCAGCAAGGTATGCAAGAGAGAAACTCCCAGGTAAAAGGTACGGCCGTCTGGAAGCACTGATGTGGGGATGGAATGACAGCAGCAAGCAACGGTGGTGGAGGGACAAGGTTATAATTATGTAGAGGGAAAGGGAAAGGCAGGGCGCAGATCAGATAGACGACCGCCGATAGGGGATGATAATTTCGGGGCAGGTCTGATATAGCCAAGCTGGGTCCCTTGGTGTGCTGGTGCTGGAGTGAAGTGGATGGAAAAGTCAAATTCGGGCTTTTTTTAATGCCAGGCCCCCCGTTTGGTCTGTGATCCGGAAGCAGTTCTGGCACTAGACTAAGGACCGTCCAGTGTGCTCTGCTCACAGTTCAGGAGCACAGTGGGGGGAAGGAAGTGACTTCGAGTTCCAAGGACCAGCAAAACCCGGCTAGCACAGAAAAAGAAAAGGGAAAAAAAAAAAAAGAAAAAAAAGAAAAGCAGGAGCAGGGGGGGGGGATGAAAGAGACATGGAAACATGGGAAGGACAAGCAACCTTCAAACCTCCTCCGCGACGTGTGGATTGGGTGGAGGGTGATTTGATAGTGGAACCCACCCAAACGTGGGAGAAAGGAGAGAGGAAGGAACAGCAAGCAGAAAAGCAAGCGGAGCGGTGGCCAATGGCGGGGGGTGGGTGTGTGGCCAAAGAAGACGGGAGGACCAATCACCAGCTTCCGAGCTAGGATGGGCGGCCGCTTTTGGGAGGCAAAGGAAATGGCAAGGGGGGCGAGCTTGTGGGAAAGGAAAAAGAAGGGGAGAGATTTCTCCTCGCTGGCACTGGCCGGTGGACACGAGGGGACTGACTGGCAACGGGTGGCCTGCCAGGGTCAAGCAGCAAGCCAAGCAGCAGCACAAGCAAGCAGGCAAGCGTGGTGGTGGTGTGAGTGGGGCGCGTGGAGGGTGGTGGAGAGTGGGTGGAGGAGGGTAGGGGGGAGAGGAGAGATGTGTGAAGCGGTATGTGCGAGGGGGGGTGCCCTGGCCCTGGTCCCCTCTCCGGGTCGGTCGCATCCCTGAGCCAGAAAGCGCAGAAGCGACAGGGTGGCTGGTAGCCTGGGTACCGGCACATGGGCCCCGAAGTCCCCGGTACTCCGCGCCCTACGAATGAGCGCCTGTAACAGCTTGTACCCTGTTCCTGAACGGCCCTGCGCAGCAACCCGGTGCAGGAAGTTTTGGGGAGTTTTGGGAAGTTTCCAGCAGAACCAGCGTCCCAGCATCCCAGCACTCATCAATTTGGCGCGGTGGAGCCCTTGACAGTTATCAAGATGAGACTGGAGCAAGTGTTTCCAGTCCATCTGAATCACTCACTGCAAAAGAGCAAGACCTGCCACTGGGACATCCGCTGGACTGATTGACTGAACTGTGCTCGCTGCCTTGCTGCTGCTCCTCGCAAGATTTGCCATCTGCCATTTCGCTTTTGCCAGGCAGGGGCGCACACCGCCATGCTATGCCGTATTAGGCACGGGAGCGAAAGTCTGCTCTCTGTTTGCTGTCTTCAGCCGACTTGACCGATTGAGCTCTGAGAGATGTGTCTGCCTGGTACCTTTGTTCATCCGACCCCAAACCACTTCCTACCGCGATCCCGATCGAGTTCGCGCTGGGAAATCCAGATTCGAACCAAGATTTGGGTCGGTGGCAGGCAGGGTAAAGGAAGGAAGAGGCAAAAAGCATTACCAGCAAGCAACGGTCAAGAACCGACAGACCAGGCTAGGGAGGCGGGGGGGAGTGGATGGAATGGGATTTGACAGGATGAGAGTGGCGTCCTGTGTCCTCGTACGGGATACCACCAGTCCAGGGACAAGGAGGCTTTCGCTACCCGTTGCGCTGGCCGCTGAATGCCGCTGAATGCCGCTGATGAAAGCGTCAGAAGTCAGGGTTTCCCGCAACGGTTGGCGGACCGTTCTCGATTGGCGCCGTTCTCTCTCTGTCTTGCTAGTCCCAGGTCATTTCGCACTTGGACCGCCACCCTTGTTTCGCACCGTTGGCCCGTCACCCTTCCATTATCCCAGCCAATTTGACTATGACGACCGTCTCCAGCCAGCCTGCCAGCCAGCCAGCCACCCAACGTTCGTGACAGAAATGCTGCGATTTGCATTTAGGGAGGTGAACGGACTACTTAGACCGGGCTCCTCACAAGCGTGCGCCACCACCCTCCGAAAACCCGTTGTGCGTTGTGTTTGCTTGCTGTGCATACGGTAGTGCGAAGTGCTGCTGCCATGGTGTGCTGGCTGGCTGTCCCGCATACTCGACTCTTTGCTTTTCGCTGGGCCGTGCGGAACGTAGCGTGTGCAGACGGACGAGCCTCGGCTAGTCATGGCCAGGTGGGGAATGAACAGAGAGAGTGTGTGTAGGGGATGCGTCAAAACAACCGCCGGGCTTCCAGGTTTGGAACAGAGCTGGTGCAGCTTCGTGCAGCCATCCGCAGCCCCCTGTCGCGGCTGGGCACCACCTGGCATCTGGTGAAACGGGGTTCCCCCTGCAACTCCAAGGGCCCCTATGCCCATCCCAGTCAAGCTTGCGACAGGCATGCGATCTTCTGGAAACAATCGAAAACTGCGACATGAAATATGAAAATAAAAGAATAGAAAGGAAGGTAATAAAAAAAAAGGCACACAGAGCAATGCGCAATGTGCACCAGAATTTATGTACCAGGATGCTTTGCTGCCCCAGCCCCCGAGTCGAGGGACTCCCCAGCTCGAGGCCGTCGGTGGATAAGGGCATCTGACCATTTCCTCCGAGGATCTCTGCTGGTCGAATTCGGTCGAATTTGAGATAGCCGAAAGTCGATTCAGCCCTTCTTTCGAGGTGCATTGCGTAACCGCCGCCGCGCTGTGCCTCAACTACCCGCGACGACTTGACTTGTCTTGACTGGTTCTTGACTTGCAACCAACGACTGAACTGGCGGGCTGTAGCAGGAAGCACCCTAGGAACACACACCAATAATGCCCAATGCCCAATGCCTCAATGCCCAATGAGCGCATCGGCGGGACTACCGTCGGGAGAATCGGCCGGGTGGGGTACGTAGAACAAGGAAGCAGGGAGAGACCAAGACGAGACGTAAAAAGAACAGAACACCCGGACTCGGGCTCGCACGATAGAGATAGGGTTTGAGAATGTGGAGGAGCATAGTGTTTTGGGGTTTTGGGTTTTTAGGGGAGTTGAGAAGGTGACGAGAGGTTGACCTACTGAGTCGTTACGCTCCTCCTTGAACTGGCCCGAGGCCTGGCGGTGCGGGGCCATTGCCAACCCCATAGAGACGATTCGAGGTATCGAATACCTCGTCGTGCTGTTGTTGATGGCATTAGAGAAGATGGAACAGTTAGCATAGTCCAGGTGACCTCCTCAAGTATCGATTGTTGTGTCATATCATCCAACATTGCATCGGCACGGCTGAGTGCGTCTGGGTGTCTGTGTGTGTGTATGTGCGTGTGTATGTGCGTGTGTATGTGCGCTGCGTGCTGTACGCTATACGCCTGTAGCAGTATGACAACGACCATCCACCATGATCGTTGTGCCCCCCCGTCTGCCCGGCTTGTCCACCTCCTGCTTGTACATATGCTTGTATGCTTGTATGCCTGTCTTTCCTCCCGACATCCAGACGGCAACCATACCTAACCACATGCCTTCGTCCGCCCGTTCGTCCGCCAGTCTTTTTTTGTTGAACTCGGGGATGTTCAGACGGATCTGCGGAGAATGTGTGGTGTTGCCCAATCCTGTGGGAAAGAATCGACGGCAAGGGTCGTGCTGGCACAACCAGGTTTTTTTGGGGGGGAAGGCCGTGCACATGACAGTGGGCGACAGCAGGCGAGAAAGACTTACCCCTAAAAAAGAGACAAACGCAAAAAAGTTTATTCCCAGCTCCTTGCCGCGGTTCCCCTGCAAAATCGGCACAAGCGAGTCGTCGTTCGTGTTCGACGGTTCGGCAGAGAACCTCTTTTTTTCCTCGTGAAGTATCGGTCGGGGTATTAGTTGTAGAACTTGTACATAGGAGGTGTGGTAAATGGCTAGATGCCAGATGCTGTGCTTGTCGTGTTGTCGTCGATACGGTGGGCAGGCAGGCAGACTGACTGGACTGGACTTGACTTCTTGGTCTGAATTCTGAAACCGAGATGGCGCTCGTTGATTTCTTAAGCAAAACGTTAGTTAGAGAGCCACGCTGCAAGCTGCAAGATGCAAGCTGTGAGTGTTGAGTGTGTGCCCTGTGTGTCGGGGACCTGCACTGCACTGCGCTGCGCTGCTCTGTTGTTGCCTGCTGCGGCCTAGCCTCTGGTTTGATGATTTGTGGTGCTGCTTTTCTGCTGGTGCCTTCTGTGTGCTGCAACTGCTGCTGCGCTTCGCTGTGTTTCTTGTCTTGTTTCTATCGCTCCTCAGTAGTACCCAGCCATCCAGCCAGCTGCTGAAAAGGCTCGATGCAACTCTCCAAGGGACGGAAAACAAAAAGGACTGGGCGACCAAACGAGCCACAGCCCCTGTGTTCTGTGTTGAGAGGAAAGGAGATCTGGTGCTGGGGGTTAAAAATAGAAGCCATGCTGCGAAATCGTGCTGGCAATCGGCGAGGAAATGGGAGGATGGCGAGGAGAATTTCAAAAAATTCATGCAATTCCTCGAGTGGAACTAGGGTGGAACGTTGCCGAGATTGAAACAGGATCGCTTGCACACCTGCAACACCCTTGTTGGAAAACTCCCGAACGGGTGGCGCATCAGAACGGCGCACCCCTGAAATGCAATTTCAGGCCCAATACGTGGGTGTCTGCAATGCAAGGGGTCTAATGTGCAGCGCAGGGAGGCTGAAAGATAAAGAGAGAGGCATTGAAGGACAGCAAGGAAAGGAATGACAAACCTCTCTGAAGTATTGTGGTATTATGGGCGGCTTGCTTGCCTTTCTTTCCCGATGGAATTAACTCGACGCGGGCCCAACGGTGGGTAACGGTGGTGGGCTTGACGGGCGGGAGGAGGACGGTTAATCGAAGCAAGTCCGGCTAGTTGAGTCGCCGATGCTGGTGGTAGGTTGTACTAGGGCTGTGTGCTGTGCTGCGTGTCTGTGTGGGCATCCATCCATCCATCCAGTCAGTCGGATACTCGGCCGCGTGTCTCGGACCTAGACCACCAGAAAGAAGAAGGGAGAGGGAGAGAGAATTCCAACAAAATATTGAATTCGTGGCGGGTCAGGGGTCTCACTCACCAGAAGCTTTTTCTCGGGACAACCCAGACACAGACTGTTGCGGACTGTGCCGATGCAGCGGTATGCAGCCTGGCAACTATCTGCTTCCTCGAAGAAACTAGAATGCAGCTCTGTGTAGGTGTAGCGTGCCGTATGTACGGAATAGATCGTGCCCTGCTGTCTGTCGATAGCTGGTAGGTACCTATCTAGCCTGCCTTACATCCACCCATCCTCGCTGGTTAGCTTGGCCTCCATGGGATTTTCGAGCTGCCAATGATGATCCGAGAGCGTGCCTCCCAGGCAGGCAGTCGGCAGGAGGACATGTGCAGCTTGGCCGATGGTTGCTTGCGTCCGGACTTTGACATGGGGTATGGATGCACAGGCTTGTGCAGCGTTGGTGCATGGTGCAGCGGTCCAGCCAGTGCAGAGGGGAGGGGGGGAATGAAGCAAGGATGAATGCGGCACCAACAGTTTATGACGCAATGCTCAGCGCGTATCCTTGCACGCGTCTCGCTCGATCGTCCCTAGAGAGAGGCTTGAGCGACGGAATGCAGGAAAGTCAAAAAGAAAAGGAGTGAGGGAGGAGGGAATGTATTTGGAGGTAAGGAAGGGTGGTTGTAGTAGATGCTATGAGCTCGCTCGCGATCGATCAAAAGTTTAGAGTTAGCGACGGCTCTATGAACCAGCTAGGCGACGGAAGCCACCGCGCGGACAAGAGACCATCAACCGCGGCCACAGTAACTGGACTTTTGAATACAGCAAGCAGACTGGCAGGTAGTGGGAGCGCGGGTTGAAAGTTTGGTCGGAGCAGGGGTGACCATGGGACAAGCAGCGACCCATTCCACGGCGCAGGTGGGTGGCGGTGGGAATAAATAGCGGCTAAATACCCGCAGCTTAGGATGTCAAGGTGGCCTGGGTGCTAGGTGCTAGGTGGTGCTGGGTGATTGCTTGGGTACGGGGTGGGTGACTGGCTGGGGCTGGCCGCCTGGGAGGAAGTCTCGAGGTATCGAGGTATCGATGGGGATTGATGAGAGCACAGAACGCCACCGGGGGATGTCGAGTATGACAACCGTAACTTGGTGCGTGGACACAGGACACAGAACACGGGACACACAAAAGGGAAGCGGGCTGTCTCTTACCTGGAAGAAGTTTCTGCTGGCGCAAAAACGATTGGGAAGAATCCGGGACGCAGCACAGAGGATCAGGTCTGACGAAGAGTTGTGGGTTAAAAACAAAAATGAAGAAAAATTCGACCTTGGGGAGATGTGTGGGGAAAATAGTTGAGGGGCCAAGAACAGGACCGCCTAACGCTCCTGCTGCACCGATGAATCGATGAGGAAATCAGCACTGATTGGTCGAGCTCCTGGGGTGTGTGTGATTTGAGATAAACCACCAGAACCGTTCCCCAAAGGTCCCAAAGGTCATTTACGACCCTCCAGACGAGAGTGGCAAGTATGGCGAGGCAAAGGAATCTTCAATGCTGAGAAGTCGACCAGGCAACAAAATCGCCCCTTCACCTTGGTAGGAGGTGGATTGCTCACCTTGGATGCCTGCAAAGGCAAGGAACCACTTTTCCGGGTGGGAGAGAGTGTAGCGTCCCCCGCCGACACTTCGATTTTCGGAGCCGAAGTTCGTTCGCAAGCTCTAGTCCGTCTCCTAGGGATAATCGCAACCGACAGTTCTTTGTATAATCGAACTAGCCCGTCGCCACTAGAGCCGTCGAACAAGAAGTGTCAGTACGTCAAGCCGAGCGCACTGGTCTATCACCCAAATCTAGGCTAGGATGCAGCCATCATGTACTGTGTACTGAGTGGTGCGGGTACAGGCCCATTCCAGTGCCCCTTCTGTGGCTTCAAATGGTGGCGCGGGCCAGTATCGGCGTTAGGTTGGCGGGGAATTCCACCCGAACGTCAAATATCCTTGACCTGACTGACACTCGCAGTAGCTGGCTGCCGCCAGGGCAAGGAGAGACATGCGGACGACGGAGACATGAAGCCTGCTCCAAAACAAGAAAGATTCCTACTAGCCTTGGGGTCTGCTTGGCATGTGCTCTGGCATGTGGCATTCACGTTGTTCGAAGGGAGCGCCCGAGACGGTGGGAGGGTGGGCAGTCTAGGAGTTTAGGGGTCGGTGATAGCTGGATGGAAATCAAAAGGAAGCTGTACTAGTACCTTTCAAACTACTTGGGTACCAATCAAGGCAACCAAGTCTCCTTTGAACAGATGCACGCGAGTCCTAGCTGATATGTCGAGATTGGTGGTGGCAACAGGGTCAGCTGCGTGACATGACGCAAGGGGCAAGTGGCAACCATGTGCGGCGTACCTTGCACGTTGCGGTGCAGGAGATACCTGGAATCCCCGGCAAGCTATTTGCTGAGAAGGCTCGCGGATGCAGCTTGTTCGACAAGGCCCGAAACGAAGTGTCTTGTGTCTTATCCAACCGTGTTCGGACCGTGACACAATACAACGAGACGGGGGAGACGGACCCAACCCTAAAAGCCCGGTGTTGGAAACGTGGGCGGCCGAGGAGGGAGAACCTGAATCGACGGCGCGTGCAAGCAGCTCTCCTCACACGCGTCCACGTGCTGGTACCTTTCGAGAGTGCCGAGGGGAGGCGAAACCGATGGACGAAAAAAAAACGACCGAGAGGGAGGGCGGGGGCCACCTTGGCTGGTTTCGACAGGATATTCTCTATTTTCTCAGTTTCTCAGTGGTTCGCAAAAAAGGCAACAAACACAGCTCTCAACGCAACGGAAACACAGAAAAAATCGAATCAGGGCATGGAAGATAGTGGAAGGTTGAACGGCCCCAAGCAGCACTTGCTAACATGCTGTTGTAATTGCTCGTTGAGTGTTGATTGCTGGTGATTTTAGACGATGTCCCTCCTAGCAGCCAGCCCACCCATGCTGTGGGCCGATCGAAAAGAAAAGTCGGAATCGTCGTTCATTGGATACTCGTTTCCACCTGCCTTGAGAGGTCAAGTGTCGTTTTGGGAGGAGGAAGAAGAAACGCCGGGAAAGATTCCTGGTGTCAGGCCCCCTAGCAATTCTCGCAAGCTGGGCATTTCCACTGGCAGGGCAGATGAGAGCGAGCCAGGCCGGCGGGAAGACATGGCAGGGGTTCGTCTTTCGCCGCGAGCTGCAACCGGTACGCTTGCTCGACTGCACTCGCAGGGCCGCACCGTTGGGGGGTGAAGCGTGGAGGGAGGGGGGGAAGGACGTTTTGGTGGTACAGGGGTTCTTGCAGGACGTTGGATACAGGGGACAACTTACAGGGGTTTTTGACTGGGAGTCCAACAAGCTGGACGCCTGAGGCCTGGACCTGGTAGCCTCAAAGGCAAGGTTCAATGGCGGGAGGAATGAACAAGGGTGTGGCCAAATTTAAAAAAGAGGGATTTAGGAGGGGTTCGAGGCTTGGTGGCTGCTTTGGGCTGAAGCACAGACTGGGGCCTTCCACAGCTGCTGCAGGTGGATTTGCTGGAGACCTGGAGAGACTGGCTGGCTGCACCAGTGGATTGCAAATGCAACGATGTGGGATGCGGTGTCAGGCAGAAGAGAGACACGGCGGCCAGCACCAGGGAAGGAGTGGCAGGGGGGCAGGAATGCGTCTCTGGTGGCGATTGGAAACTGGCCGAGAAGAGAGACGAGAGCATGGGAGGAAGCAGCTCCATGGGGGCCGGTCGACGGGATAAATCGAAGCTTTTAAGGCTTCAGGGACTCGGGGAAGACGAGCGGGTGGCGTGTGTGGGAAGGTGTGGGAAGGGGGCAAAGACCCGGGAACGAATGGGCAGACCGCACACCCAGTCCACTGCCCACACACATCCCGACATGCCATCCGTTTGCAGGTTTGCAGGGTCCAAGGCTACGGATACGGAAAGAGGGTGGAGAGCAAGAGAATAACAAGGGATCAAGGGGCACAGGATCATCAGCTCTCTCTCTCTCTCTCTCAAGTCTCTCAATGGCATATCGAGGACTCCAGACGATGACGGCCCAAGACGACATCAAACGCCGTGATAGGACTCACAAGATCACAGGAACCCCTCAGGAAGACGGAACGGCATATGTGACGAGGAAAGAGAAACAAGAAACCGACAACCGATCCCGTTTCTCACGTTTCCCCCGTCCCTTACAGTACCAACCCGAGGATGGCCACGACTGGCACAGAAGCTAGCACAGACCTTGATGAACATGGCAGAGCCAATGCAATGTCACTCACTTACTCCCGTCACTGATCCTGCTTCGCGTGGGGGAGAGAGGCGAAGAACTGTCCTCCCTTTCATCCGCGTCTGCCCAGTCATTCCCTAGAGCAAGAAAGGCCTGCAAGTGGTAGTGCAGAAGCGAGGGAGGAACGGTTGTACCAAGTCATCAACTCAAATGTTACCTATGGGAGACACGATGACCAAAAAAGTGATCAAACACATTCACACCCACCAGTTCGCAGCGGTGATCGGCCATGGACCATGGGAGGAGGATGGTAAGGGAAGGGGGAGGGGGGAACATCGAAACACCTCGAGTGAAAATCTTCCCTCCTCTCCTGCGTCCTGCAACCGCCGACGACTGTGATACACTATCATACATCATACATGAACGACGTACGTGCGCTGCCGATGCAACGCCGCGAGTGTGTGCGAGTGAGAGGCAAGAAAAAAGGGCAACGCCATCCATCTCTGTCAGTCGACTAGTCAGTCAGCGTCGCACGTACGTTCGAACGGCTCGCTTTTGGGTTGGCCGATACACTTGCGTCCCGCCCATCAGTCTGCCAATCTGCGAGTTTGCCGGTCAGGTCTGTCAGGTCTATCAGTCTGAGCGGCGGCGGAGGCGGCGACAAACTGGCGGCGGCAACACCCGGGGCAATGAGCCTGATATCCGCGCCGTTCTGGATAGTTTCTGGATAAGTACGCCGAGCTAACACTTGGACACACTTAGACGCCGCAGAAAAGTTCTTGGTGCACGCTTAACAAGCGAGGAGTAGTTAAGTTCCCTGGGATGTGCATATATTATGCCCGGGATAACAAAAGCTAATTATGACAGCTCCCCATCTGGTTCCAATCTGTCCTGTCACATCTGTCCGTCCCATGCATCCATGTGCTTTTCCAGAAGCCACCACAGACGCGAAGAGTGGAAAGAAAGCAGGTTGGGCGGCACGGCATCCCACACCATCAGATATGCAGGTTTATTAAACGAAAGAAAAGCCACAGGTCCCAGAACAGAACCAGAGACAAGACACGGAGCAGGTCTGGTCGAAGCTGGTCGGTCACTTTTCACACCGCCGCCGTCGTCGAAGGAGGAGGTTCCCATGTTTCTGCTTGAGACACTTCCCCGACGCAGATAAAAAAGACCGATGAAAGGTCTTTTCTCTTCGGCTGATCCTTCCTCCCACCCGCTCCCTCCTTTTTCCTCTGGGACTTCCGACTGGTTCATACTCTGCATACCTACACGGCAACCGTCGACCAGTCAGTCCTATCGTGCATAAGAAAAGCAACAACATAGTTGTGCGTGTTATACAGGGCCGCCAGTAGTGGCTATCACCAAGCCATTCACATGATGACGAGCAACACAGCACACGCTTTGCACTATCACCAACGCGGGAAAGCAGAAGCACCAAAAACTCCACCCGGATGCAACATCTCTCTGTCCGGTGATCGCGACTTCATGCTCCCAAGAGCTTCTCAGAAGAGAGTTTCGGCCAATGCTCTCAAATCCTGGCGGCCTACGGCAACAGAGACCGGCAGAGGAAAGGACGGACAGAATTGAAGTCTCCTCCAAAAAAGGGCCGATCAGCGAGCAGCAGTGCACAACTAGCAGCCCTCCTTTTCTCTTCCCTCTTCCTGCCCGCGGCGTTGCCGAGATTGAGACATTTCACAATACGGAAAATACGCAATGCAGTTTTCTTTGCTTTTCTGCATTTGAATGGATCTCTTTTCACACCCGACTCATCAACCAATGTCAAATCTAGCGATGTTGATTACTGTACTGTTCCTCTCTCCTCCGGCTCTCTTTGCGCTGGGACCCTTAATGATACTATTAATAAATTTCTTCTCATCGCCCCATCAGCTGTTGTTTGTGATGAGCAAGTTCATCACGGATGGATATTCGTTTCGATAATGCAAAAGAGAGCAAAAAAAGGACACCAGGCAGACAAGCAAAGCAAAGCAAAGCAAGCTGATCGTTTTTTGTTTCGGAGGACAAACGCGCCCCAAAGTCTTCTTGCCTCGGACAGAGAGGGAGAAGGAGAACTGGACCAGGGAGAGAGGCCAAAAGATCGTCGGAAACACAGCAGATGCCATCCATCCATCCCCTCATGCTCGGCGCTCACGACTACTATTTCGAGCTTGTTCTGTTTGTCCTTGTCCTTGTCCTAGTCCTCCCCCCTTTTATATTAACTGATGATCGTCTGGTCGCGAGGAGCAAATCCCCGTGCTGCGTTTCGGCCATCCTCGCCGAACCGAGCCGACAAGAAAGATAGGGAGGTAGGCTGCGTTGCCTTCCCGTCTGTATCTCAATGCTTGTAATTTGCATACCCAAAGGTGAGGCTTGTTTGCTCCCGATCGTCTGTCTGCCTGTCTCCTGCCGGTAAGGATACGTGCGTTCGTGTGCGTGCCTGTGCGATAATCCCTGAGCCGGCATCGCAGGGGGGCTCAAAAGGAAAAAAAAAAAAAAAAAAAACGGAAGCGAAACCTGCAGTGCCATCATCGACAACATCACCGTCCGCCCCCCTCCGCCCTAGCAAGGCAACTGTCCCAACTGCTTGGTTTAGATCAGGCTGGGTCAGGCTCAGGTGGGAATGGGGGCCTTTCTCCCCCTCCCCTGTCCTGCCTTCCTCGTCTGCCAGCCAGCCTGTCGTCCCGCCCGCCCACACACGCACGCACGGCGCCCCTCCTCCACCAACATGAACCTTGCTCCTCAGCTACGGTGGTCAGCCAGGCGGGCCTGCATCTGCACCCTGTCAGCAGCCAGCCAGAGCAGGCAGCTCGGAGATTTTGCCGACATGGCAAGGAAGCAGGGGGGCTTTCCTCCTCCATTGAGCACTACCCAACAGGTGGTTGTGACTTGCAACGGTACCCAGTCTTCCAGATCTCACCAAGACCACTTCCCTTTCCCAAGAATCTCACGAATTGTGCAATGGGGATGTGGATGTTGATCCTTACTCCCGAGTCCCTTGTGGCTTTCCCACGTTCTCGGTCGGTCGGTCAGGGGCTGCCAGCCTTCCAAATCCCCAAGCACAGAATAATCCATCCCCAGACGTTTCTTCCCGCACCACCTCACCTTGCCTAGTCCACCCGTCAAGCTTGTTGATGAGATCCTTGACTAGTGGCTGGGAGGTGAGTGACCGCGGACAGTGGATAGACGGCGCAAGCGCCCCCGTGTGCTAGCCACGCGAGCTTTTCTTGCTTGCTTGCTTGCATGCGTCTTGCTTGCTGGCTTTCCACCTCCACTGCATCAGGCAGATTTGTATGGCAGCACGCACTGTGACTGAGACAAACAATCTTTGTCGGTTTTTGCGAGAGGAGGTTGATGATTGGGCTGGGAAGGAGGAAGTGATGGAGTCTTTTCGAGGGCGCAGTAACCAGATCCCGCCTAGCGTAACGCCATGGCACGTCGCATCTTGCCCCTTTTCACTTGTCGGTCAGGCGCCCAAAAAGCCAGCCATGCATGTACCCAAACGGCAAACTTACAGGAGGGGGGGATGAAAAAGAGGAGGAAAATAACGGCTTCTGTGAACCAGTCCGCTTCGAAGAAAAGATCTAAAACTAATACGATCTAGTAACACGCCCTCCCTCCATCCCACTCCGCACAAGTACATACTACTATTCTCCTCTTCCCACTCGCATCTCTGCGAGTGATAGGGAAAGAACACACGACATTCGTAAACTGGTCCTTTCTCGATGGAAAAATAATGACAATTAAAATAATACAAAAGGGGGAACGCTCACACCGGCATCGTCCCGGGGCTCCAGAAGTCAGTTAGTGCGCATGGTCAGGGATGAATCGGCAGGCGAGGGGAGAAGGGTGGTTCAACAGCTGTGCCACCCAGGGCGCGTCCCAAGGGAGGGGGTGGCTGTAACATGGGGAGAGAGGAAGAACAAGAATGTGGGGGGCAAACGTGGTGTCGAATCCTTCCTGTCTTCTTTCACAGGCCAAAAAAGCCACACCCCCTTTTTCATGCTTCTCGCCGGCCAGATCAGTAATGGCTGGAGTGAGGGGAAATAATGATCCTTCAGACACCAGCGGCAGGCCGACCGGTCGACCAGCAAAACTCTCTCTCTCTCTCCAGAGCAAGCAAGGTCTTGTTGAGAGGATTGAAGAGAGAGGATTTCTGGTGATTTCCCCCACGAGACCCAAGGGATAGGCTAGCAAGACCCTCGCCTCCCATTGATGAGGGGGATCGAGGCAGGACAGTGATGCCTACGAAGACGAAGGAGATAAGGGCGCAAAAAAAATTAT
This sequence comes from Ophioceras dolichostomum, assembly GCA_003049485.1. NCBI lineage: Eukaryota > Fungi > Ascomycota > Sordariomycetes > Magnaporthales > Ophioceraceae > Ophioceras > Ophioceras dolichostomum. The sequence continues at coordinate 114,145 of PYST01000057.1, forward strand.
CCAGCAGCCACAAAAGCGGACGAGCATCAATGGTCACTCGACGATAGCCGTTCAGCCCAATTGGGGGGAATGAGCTGCGGCAAACCGGCAGATTGAATCCCGAGGCTGAGCTCCGCGAAATGAGTGGACGCCACCAAATGAAACCCAAGAGCTTTTGAGATGGAGGAAATTCAAGTCTGGTTCAAGCTATCACACCGCGCTACTGCTGGCGTGGCTGTTGATGCAAGTTGAGTTCGACCCGCCTTTCGCGGCAGCTACCAAACCGGCGTCCAGATATCCCGCTGCCTTTATTCTTTCCCCCCCCCCTGACTCGCGTCCTTCCCACAAGGCAACCAGCGAAACTCAACGGCCTTTCCTAGTGCCCTCACTAGCCAATTTCAAGATTCCATATGCGTATAGGAGGAAGCGTTATTATGTTGGGCACAAACACCCCGTCGAAATCGGCCCATCTGAAGGAGGGGGGCACAACGAAATACCTAGGCAGATACATGTTACTGGTGCCGGCGGCGTCTCGGCGGCTGGAGAGAAGAGAGAAAGACTCGTTTGGAACCATGTCCCGATTGGGACCACAGCTCCGCGTGCGTAGGTGTGGACGACGCGGGTCGGGACAGAAGAGGTGTGGTAGAGGTTGCACATTCTGGCGCTCGAGGATCCCGAACGGGAAAAAGCTCCAGGGCACACAAACACTTTTTGCTTCTTTCTTATTACTTACTTACTACGTAGGTAGTATGTACACCTTCGACGCTTGTAACAAACAGAAGGTACCAGCGGAAAGGAAAGCGACGGGGAAAGTATGCTCCCCCCTCTTTTTTATTGCTCCGTCGAGGAAGAGAGAATATGCCTCGTCATCCGCAGTCAGGATTCGAACGGATGGGAAACCGATAATCACAGACCGTTTGGTTTCGGGAGTCGCAAGGAAACGACACATCGAATATGTGCGCTTGCATGATGAGTGTGTGATCAGGCAGGCAAGGCAGGTTGGTTGGCTACCTGCACAAACTCTCTCTTTCTCTTCTGTCTCTCTCTCTCTCCCGACCGTCTGCTCGGCTCGTCCTCGTCCTCCCCTGTTGTCCTATCCTGCCGGGCGATCTGTTTCCCGTTTATCATGCAACGCGTCTTAGGTCGCGTCCGTCCGAGCTTGATCATCATCGTCACCGTTCCCAAAGCAAAGCAAACTGTGGGCCCAACAAAATCCTCCCATCTCTCATACAGGCACCAACCATATCTATGGCACCAATTTGATGCAAGGGAGGTCACGGAGACCGACAGGCTCACTTCAAAAAAAAATGCGAACCAGGAACGAACTGGTTTCACTGATTTGGGTAGCAGAACGAAAGAGAGCGAAGGCTCACCCCTGTTTCAAGGGCCATCACGAACCCGCTCAACTCTTTTTGCTTTTCTTCTTTTGCACACAGTGTGCTTTTTTCCCATGCGACATTGACAGTGGACGTGGGCCGTGAAAAGATGAAGAGCAGCAACGGTTCTGGGACTCTTTTGATCCCTGATGAAATTCCACCCCCTGCTGAACCCGGTACGATGTCAGCGTCCCGGCTCTCGAACAAAAGAGAAAGAAAAAAAAAACCAAGGTGAATAACCTTGTGTTCTCTGCCCCGGAATCTTGCACAAATCCATGGCCTGGTCTCCAGGCCTGGCCTGGCCCATCCATCCATCCAGCCCTACCAGCTCGCAGGCACTCCTTGTCGCCCCGGGTCCGGCCAGGCCTGTTCTGCACAAAGACAGTCACTCCTACCTATCACCATCCTCGTGGAGGAACGAACAACCCAGACAGAGAAGAAGCCGTTCCTTGCTTCCGGCCCTAGCCTAGCATACACCACGAGAAAAAAAGCCAGCCGGCCAGGTTTCCTTCTCGAGATAGCTCATTGTGCGTGTGAGAAGGGGAATATGCCATGTCGTAATATCAAAATCTCAAGCTTGCCCGCACCAAGCAATCGAGCTGACTGCCTCTGCCGTCCGATATGTGCAAGGGTTGAGTTGGTAAGGTAATATCGAGCAGATAGAACAAGGATGTTTGGAGGCTGGGCACCTCCAACCCTAGCTGGTGTGGAAGCAGAGAACGAACAGACAGACACACGGCCCTTGAATCTCAACGTCAGCGCTCAAAGAGGCTGGCAACGCTCCAAGAAAGCTCCCAATGAAGCAAAGCATCCCTCCCATTCTGGACCCATGGACCTGCAGACACGGCAGAGCAGACACGGGAAAGACAGGCAGGCAGATGAATGTGATGATATCAAAACTGAACATAGTACTATACGGAAACTGAATCCTTCGACGACATCATGGAAAAGAAAAGAGAAAAGGAACAAAAAGGCCGGGCGATCAGTAATCCCGGGTACAACAGCGAGGGAAATAGGTGGCCTTCGAATTTTGCGATTGGAGGTAAACCATTTCTCCTCGGAAGGGGTGGTGCGTGGGAGAGACCGCGAAAAGCTGTCGTCGCCATCCGAGAGGGTCATCCGTTTTTCCTTTCCTTACAGCCCCTATACCCGAGGCAGGAAAGAAAAAAAAGGGTTCGGTGGAAAGAAAGAAAACTCTACCGTCTTCTCCGGCTCCCTCTACCCGAAGTCCGGACGGACCTATGTATCCTCGGATGGATATCGGCCTCCTTTCCTCTCCTGCAATGAGCACTTTCATGATCATCATCATTCCCTCAGAGCCAGTCGGACATCGGCGGCAAGACGCTTTTCCTTGCTTCATCACATGCAACGGTGACGGCCTTTCACATCTATCCATCCATCCATCTATCCTCCGACTAACCCAGCCTCCCACCTGCTCGTTGTACCTAGTTTGTAGGTACTTCTATGCCTCGTCCTTCCCTCCGGATGAGCTCTCACCGAGCATGTTCCGTGTCTCCCGAAAAGTGCTATTTTTATTTAGTCTTTCCGACAAGAAAGCAAACACTTCTTCTAGAAGAGCATGCAACAGAGCTAGAGAAAAAAGTCACGCGGGGAAAACATTCGTGAAGCGAGCGGCAAAGCGCAGACTCTCGTTTGTCCGCCTGCCACATTCTCGGCCCACATCATCCGGAAAGCAAACACGCTTTGCTTATTCTTAGGTCCTGTGACAGCTGTGTCGACGACAGCCGAGCAGCGAGAAGTGGGAGGCAAAGGAACGAATCGAACAGAACCAACGAAGCAAAGCGAGAAACCCAGTCGCTCGGGACGCGCCGCGGCGATGGAAGGAGGGGAGGGAAGGGAAGGGAAGGGGAGGGGTTGGTTGGTTCGGGGGCCAAAAATGCCAGAAATGCCAGACCGACCAGACTCCGAATCCATCCATCCATGCATTCCATTCCCTCGCCGCCATGTCTTTTGGTTGGTATCTATCTCCGCCATGCTACAATGTGCAGGTATTTGTCAAGCGGCCGGCAGCTGGTGGCTTGCTTTGCTGAGCTGGCAAAAAAAAAAAAAAAAAAAAGCAAGAAAGCAGCGTCACATGCAATATGTGCTCATCTGCATGCTTTGCTATAGGTAGGAACCTCAACGGAGGAATCTAAGAAGTTTATTCTTCGTTCCCGGGGCAGATCCAATTGGTCAAAAGGCCAGAACTGCACTATCTCGAGGGGAAGGAAGGAAACTTTCTACACCGCCAGACCGAGAGAGGTCAAGGCTGGACGTGATAGGAAGACGGATGAGGGAGGGTCGGGATGAAAGCATGCACGTTTTCTGCACTGCAGCACACTGCGCTAGCGGAGCGGAGGCCAGGAGCCAAACTCCTCGCTCCGACCTCCTCCTCCTTGAACAAGCAACACCCCACCGGAAACCAATCGTGCCGAGCTGGTTGGTGGAGGATGGTGCATTAGATTTTTTTCTTTCACCTTCTTTCTGCACGAGACGAGTGTTTTTTTTTGCTTTTCTCCTTCCTTCATTCGCTAGGGGGGGCGTATATGCACAATGAGGGGATGAGGAGAAAATATCGCTCTCACGTCTGCATGAGTTTTGCTGCTTCCCAATCCAAAACGGGACATAGGAACTTCCTGACTAACATGGCACATTCCTTCATGGACTTGACGTGACCACACCGTCTGTGTGGTTTTATGTCCTGCCGTCCAGTCTAACTCGCCGGAAGCTCATCCCGGTCTGGGACTGGAAACGCATCCTGCAGCAAGCAGTAAGAGCTTTCTCTCGTCACCTTTTGTTTTTGGGACTGGCGTCTGTCTGTCTGTCTCTCTTCCGCTCCTTCACAACCCGACAAATTTGTTGTATCCCGCAAGAAAGAAACGAAAAGAAACAGCAAAGCACCTCGTAAGAAGGAGTGTGCCAGCCAGCCAGTCAGTCAGTCAGCTGTGTGGGACTCCCCAGAATCTGAACAGGCCCGCCGCCGTTTTATTTTTCTCCTACCAGTCTCTCCCCGTCTCCAAACATGAGAACTGATGAAAAACTGCAGGCGGGATTCGCGGGAAGGACACCCACTCCCCGAAGCTGAGCTGATTTCGAGGCTGGCTTTTCTGAGGAGGCCAAAGCACACCTCGTCGGCGCACTAATAAAATTCTCGCGCTACGGTTGAGGCCGGTCCAGGGGTTCATTCAAACGGTACCGCACCGTGCTAAACAAGCCCTGGAGTCTAGCAGCCAAGGCTGATGAGGAATGAAGGCTACTGTCGTAGGTACCGTTACTGTCTTTTTTTGGTTGGGAGCTAAAAGCCAAACACATCGAGCTAGAGAGGTACCCTTGTACCATTGCATCAGGGCAGGACAAAATACCAGGACCAAGCATGCCCCCCCACGAGTTGCGAGCTGCTAGCCCGTTTCTGTGATGAAGATGATGATAACGATGATGATAATCCTTTCTGTTTCCCGTTGGAGAGAGATCGATGGACAAACGACACGGCATCAGCAATCATCCCGCGCTGTCTTGTCATATGAAAGGTAAAATAAGACAAAATAAAAAATCAGCCTTCTCCTGCATGTGGCAGATGAAAGCCATGCCCCTGCTCATTTCTCGAGAGCTCGAAAAGCGACCCACGACCAGGACCAGGGTACGACATGTCTTAACATGGCTGACATCCTAGCGTCGCATTCGACAGTTTGCTCCCCTTCTCCATCGCGTGAGCCTCACAGACCCGACCCGATGAGAGAAAGTTTCGCGCCTCTTCATGTTGTTGTGACAGGGCGACAAGAAAAGAAAAGAAATTCTCGTCTTTTTTCAAGAACACACACCAACCGGGCTGGATCGGAATAGCAAAGAGGGAGAGGAGAGGTTTGGTATGCGGTTGCGGGAACTTCTCGGCAGATTTAGGGACGTGGTCGTAAGACTTTCGAAGGAAAGACCATCATCATCACGGAGTGAGGAACACCCCCAATCCCCCAACCGCGTTCACAACGCGGACAAGCGGAGCCACAGCCATTGCTCTCGTTCTCTCATACACGGTTCCTCAACAAGCACGCAAAAGACGGCATGTGCAAATCTCGGTCTGGAAATCACCAACACCACTGCCGCGTCTTGTCCTGTTCGAGTAACATCTACGGAACATAAGTGTCCCTGTGCCGTCTTGATCCGAGCTTGCTTTTCTTCTCTGTTAGCTCGTAAGAAGGAACTTGTACGGGGTACGAGCGACCTGCGGGTATTCATTGAATTAAATTTTGGGGGCCGCGTTTGATGGAAGGATCCCGCGTGTCCTTCTAGAGATATTCCGTCCAGGGTTCGGACTACGCCGTTCAGTGCTAGGGGTCGCAGCTGAAGAAGGATTTCGAATCTTGCACCTCGCGAACACGATTGTGTTGATAATAGTCTATTCTTCCTTTCCACTCAGAGGAGGAGGCCGTTCGTAGTACGACTCGACGGGATGGGACTTCCAGATCTGGTCTGGGTAGGGAGAGGCAGAGGAAATACACACAAGCACGCATTGACAAGGCAAATCTCTCTGTGATTACAGTTATAGTAGGTACCTGCTCCAGGCTCCAGATTCCGGGTTCGTACCATTGCTGGCCTTGCTTCCGTCATTTCTGTTTGGCGGTTGTCTTCTTTACTTGCTCTCTGGTTGTATGTACAGTACGTATCTCTTGATGGCCGACTCTGGATCTGACATCAGATGGTCTGTCTGCTTGTCCCGTTCCCAAAGAAAATTGCACCACTGGCGGCCTCTGGTCGTATCCGGGGATCAAGTCTACTAGTAGGCAGGCTAGATACCTCCCTCAGATGTCAGGGCGTCAGTTTGGCTGATGTGTTGGCGTGCTCAGCGCGGTGGCAGCAGTCAGAATCTTGAATCCAAAGGCCGGCGGCAGGTAGACCGTCGTCCGTCCAGATGTCTCAAACCGCGCTATTTTATTTTATTTTTTATTTGTATTTTTCGTCTTCTACTTTTTTTGTGCCCTTCATGGCACGATTTTGAGTTTGGCATCATTCCTCAGACGCCGGGCTGGGAATCGGGTTCAAGGGTCTTCCAGGTTGACGATAGTCAGAAACCTGTGTAGCCCGAGTCGCAACTAGACATGCCAACGAGACGCCAACAGCTCCACGCGTGGCGTCTAGGCATTGGTGAACAGGTGCAAATGTGCACTTTCTCCCTTGTAGTTTGCTCGAAAATCCCGGTTTCCTAGCTGTCTATACCACCGTGCTATGGAAGCGAGAAACTAAAATTGAGGGCGATTTGAGCGTGGTCGCGCCGTCAACCGTCAACTCCAAGGTCAGCATCACCAACCATTTGTCACAGGGAGGCCTCGAGGATGGCTCTCCCTCCCCAGGCGGTACTTCAGTCTGGGGTACTCCGCACCCTTGCCCTCCAGGCAACAACGGCGGCTGAGGCGATGCAGGCGATCGGGGCATTGTCGAGTGAATGAAAGGGATACCTTTCTCCAGCCAGAGGCGGCCGCGTTCCCGACGTTCGCCGCACTGTCGGTAGTTCCTTGGCAAACTCTATTTCACCGGGCGAAACACGCTGGTAACGTACCTAGGTGTAGTAGCGGCATGGTCCGGGCCTGTTGCCAGGCGCGCGACAAGGCTAGCAGCGGTGGACGAAGGGAAGGGCAGATGAAGGAGAAAGACGAGGGGATAGTCGGAGGTAGATCCGTGGGCAGAGCAGGGCGAAACGCCTCGCCGGGAAGAGGTCATCTCCGAGAGCAACGGTCAACTTGCTCTTAGGGGGAAGAGGAGAGTCCTTCCTAGCGGCCCGCTCCTGATGCGGACGACTGCTCTCTCATCGCTCATCATCGCTCCGCATGAGCAAGCCGCCGTAGTGCCATAGAGCAAAGCTGCCCTTCTCATGCCGACTGCCGCCTGGCCATGGTCTGCTGCCCGCCCATACGTTCTTCCCGTAGGTTAATAAGGATGATGATGGTGAGCATCTGATAGACTGTTTTAGACGGACGAGACCGTAGGACACTGCCCTTGTAAAACTGCCAGAGGGCAACTCGTACTTTATGACAAAGGAAAAACGAATATACTATACAGTTGAAGTACTGTGTTGACGTTAACGTTCCTGGAAAGTCTTCGTGTTCGCCACTGCAAGCGTTTCTTCACTGGCCGTCTTGATACGTCGAGTACAACCCTAGACGAGAAGACATATCAAGATATTACTAGGCAACGAGAGGCTGTGAATTTATGAGACTCTCGAGACATGATTTACTTCCCATGGCAAGGCTTTGAAGTGATTCCCGTTTGAAAACCACAGAGCTGCAACGGAAAGGGTGCAGGCGTCTAAGGTGGAGAACTGAAGTTGGTGATGCTGACGATGCATCTCTCACCGAGCTCGGTGGGCTGTTGACTCCAAGACGGCATCATATCTCTCCCCTGAACTCCCTCTCTCTCAGACATGCTAGAATAGGCTAGAATAGCTGCCCTCACCCCACAGTGGCCTCAGTACGTGCGTGATGCTAGCCCGAAGCCTCCCCGGCGCGAGTTCGCGAAGGAAAGAGGCCACCCGGGTGCGGACCTTCCCACCTCGACGTCGCGGTTTTCGTCCGATGCCGTCCAAAAGAGCTCGTTGCCGGGCAGCTTCCTGAGGAGGTTGACTCACCAGGGCACACAATTCCAATTTTTACAATAGGAAGGAAATGTGCAACCGATGGCCTCACGCCCACAATCGATGACCTGCCAGACAACAAACAGCGACTGAGCTCGAGATATCAACCAGCAACCAGCATCTCCCCGTTCGCTATACCAAACAGGCATTTCTCTCCCCTGCCGGCTATATCAAGCAGTATCTTTTTTCCCGGCAGATCTACCACTGTAAGCTCTCTCAAGATCTCCTGTTTTGATGAAGATCAACTTCGTCGCCGTTCTGTTCGTCGACGTTTTGATGAGCCTTGAGGCAGGCCAACCAACCACCAAGGAGAACGAACGTCCACTAAAACAAAAAAAAGGAGGAGAAGAAGATGTCGGCACCGGACAACAACACCCGGATCCCGCCGCTCCTCGGGGAGGAAAATCTCGAGGAGTGGGTGAACATGATCGACCTGGCGCTACGGGCCGAGGGCCTCCTCGGCATGATCGGTGGCGCGGTGGCCAACTCGGGCACGAGCGCCGCCGCCACCACCACGCCCGACAACGACGCGGACTACGAGCTCAAGCGGGCCCGCGTGCTCTTCCTGATCGCGTGCTCGATCTCGCCCGTGCGCGCCTGGCTGCTCAACCAGGGCTGGGACGCCAACGAGGCCGACCCGCGCCGGTACCTCGACTCGATCGTGGACTGCTTCGTCCGCCACACGTTGGCGACCCTCCCGGCAATGCTCCGGGAGGCGCCCCAGCTCGACCGGGCCAAGTTCGACACCACCGCCGCGTACCAGCAGCGCGTGCAGTTCCTCCGCCGGCAGTTTTTCCGTGCTGAGGTGCTCCAGGGGTGAGTAGTACTACCTTAGTTCTCAAAGCTCACAGTGCCTCCCGGTCCTATCTCGTGGCCTATCCCCGTCCCTGTTCCGTTCATTCCTGGCTGCTGCCATGGAAGCCCCTATTCCAGCCAAACATATCAGCACCTCGCCAAGCACGAGCTGCACGACATAGTAGGCACTAAACAAACACGTACTGACCCGATGTCTTTGGTAATCTCAGCGACGCCGGCGAGCACCAGATGCTCCAGTGGGCCATCGATGGCCTCCGCGCCCGATACCCGGCCATCCACAACGAGCTGGTCATGGACCTCGCGGCCCCCGGCATCCACCCCCGCAAGCTGAACTGGGAGCGGCTGATGGCGCAGCTGGCGCACATGGACGCGCAGGAGACGACCGGCCTGCCCGCCGTCTACGCGCTGATGCCCCGCGCGATGGGCAACCCGCAGCAGCTGATGGTCGTGAACCAGGTGCAGAGCCGCCTGCAGAATCCGGCACGTATACAGAGCCCATCCTTCTTCCACTCTCCCGCTGGCGAGGGACAGATGCAGAGCCGAGATCCGATGCAGAACCCTCCTCTGTTCCTCTTTGGTCCTGGACAAGTAGTGCAGAACCAGAACCAGTCACAGATGGTGCTGCAGGATCCGTCTTCCCTCCCTTTTTCTTCTGTTACCGAGCAGGTTCAGAACCAGGCGAGGATGCAGAATCCGTCCTTCTTCCACTCCCCTACCGGTGACGGACAGCTGCAGAGCCAGGTGCAGCAGATGCAGAATCCATTTCTCTTCCTCTCTGGCGCTGACCAACTGCAGAACCAACCACAGATGATGCAGAATCACTCCCTCGCCTTCTCTGGTCTTGGACAGGTGCAGAACCAGGCAGGAATTCAGAACCCGTTGGTCTTCCCTGCCGGTGGACAGATGGGACAGATGCAGAACCCATCTTTCTCCTCCCTGCCTGGTGTTGGAGGGGTTCAGCAGCAGATGCAGACCCCCTCTTTCTCCCCTGGTGGCGGACAGATGCAGGACCTACCGCCGATGCCGAATCTGAATCCTCCTTCTTACTTCTTCTCTGATGGTGCAGAGGCGCAGAGGCAGCAAGGAAAGGGCAAGGGGAAGGAGAGGGAGACGTGAATGGGCGAGGCTAGCTGGCCGAAAGCAAAGCCGAAGAAGCAGCCGAGCATACTACATACCTACTTGATGGAAGTGAGTGACGGAGGAAGGAGATATACCAACCCACCTTGTGTGGTGTAAGAGCGAGGTGGATGGCAGCAAGGAAGAGAGTTCAGAGGATATGAGGAGGGAAAATGCCACTGGCATGCGGATATGGAGGCAGGATTGAGGCGTTACAGGAGTCGATCGATGCATAAGATACCCGGTACACGAGCTGTACTCTACCCTGGTAACGACATTCGACAGGGAATAATGAATAACGAGTCCGGAAGAGAGAAAGGAATAGCGTCTAGGTAGACAACCCAGCAGTAATGAGACAGCACGAGACTGGAGTGCGTGGAAAGGGACAACGAAGAGGTCCACGCAATATCATCAGGCCCCACGGCAGCGGCGCGGACTCGAACCGAGGATCCGGTGAGTACACCAACCACACGGAGTGGCCGCCTGAAGGCATCCACTTCGGCTGTGGCCGGGAAAACGAACGGAGCCCGTATGCTATGGTCCGGCGCTGGATGGTTTTGCCTGCCCAGAACCAGCTTGAGGTCCGCATGTCATGATGGGCAAGGGGGCACAACGTATGTGCTGGCAGCGCACCAAAGTATATTATCTCGCACCACCAGCCAGCGCGCTCAGAAGCCGTGACCGGTTTCCCCAGGTACATACATGCCGTGGCACCTAGATGCGTCCATGTGACCGGCAGTCACTACGGGATCAGCTCTGGGCCGACCGGCCATCGGTCATCACGCACCGGGGCCCCGGCGGCCACGAATGGACCAGCTTTACTGCGATATCGGATAAGAAAGTCCGTAGGGAGGAGACCAAGTAGACCAGTCGACTTGGCAGCATGATCGAGGATAAATAGAGGCGGTGCAAGGCATACATGCCTGTATGTACTATGCCATGCACTACTAGTACCACACGCCTATCCCCATTCGGTACGGCATGCATTTGTTAGTGGGAAAGGGATGGGTGGGCTGAAGGAGCGGTCTAGGAGTCAGTCATTCCGCAGATCGTCGTCCCCGCGTTCGCCAACGCAGCAATCTCTATCCAGCTCGGCAGAGAAAGGTAGCATACTCTGCGAGAGAGGGGGAAGTAAGGGTGCAAGATTTCTTTTCCGCGCCATGCAGACGTCAAGTCGCACGTGAAGGGAGGGGGGAACGGGGGCTGGGGCTCGCTGCCTGGGTAGTGGTATCTACCTGGCAGGAAGGTCATGGTAGTTCTTCGATATATGTAACGGAAACCGCCCGCCGTCTGGCTTGGGGAGCCACTCATGCGTGGATTAAACGGCAGGATTCATATATCATCATCACTTGTCATCATCTATCTTGTCTGTCTGCCTGTGACGTACCCCAACAAGCCAAAACATCCAAACCACGAACACATATCCTAACACAAGGAGATTCCATACACGTACTATCCTAGGTACCTACCTAAGCACTTCTACCAAAACACATACCTCTCTTCTTTCGCTGCTGCTGTTTCTGATGCCTCGCTTTTCTCTTCGTTCTAGTAGCTTGCTCACAAACTTTTTTCCTCCTTCAAACAGCTAGCAGGCAGAAAAAAAGAACATGGCTTCGCTTGACATGAGATCATACAACAACAGGTTTCTCTCCTCTTCTCCTCCCCGGCTGGCTTCCTCGTCCTCATGAATCATCATTGTCGTCATTATAATACGGCGTCATCAAATCTTTCCTGACTCAGATCGAAGAAAAGAGAGAACAAAGAAAAGAGAAAAAAACGACCTTGCTTTGCTTGCTTTCCGTTGCGAACGAAAACCCATAACCGAGGTATTGAAAACTAACAAAAGAAGAAAAATGGAAAATAGATGAAATAGCAATAGCGGTGGGATAGGAAGGGGCAGAAGGTATGAGATGATAGATAACACGATGCTGGGAGCTCTCCGGTATGGAGGAGGACAGGACGGACCCGTCACATATCAAGCCTCATCCCGATGATGATGGTGGTGATGGTGCTCATGCGCAGCATGCCGTCTAGCATCATCCTCATCATCATCGTCCTCGTCGGACGGGCGTCGGACATGATGTCTGCGCGCAGTCCGCTCGGGTCCTCCTCCGCGCTCCCTCTCCCGATCCCTCTCCCGATCCCTCTCCCGCTCATACTCCCGGTCGCGTTCCCTCTCCCGATCACCACGGTCACCACGGTCACCACGTTCACGTTCTCTTTCCCCCTCTCGTTCTCGTTCTCGCTCCCGCTCCCGCTCCCTCTCCCGTTCGCGCGCCGCCTCGCGAGCCTCGCGAGCCCGCTCTCTCTCCTTCTCCCTCTCCTCCTTCTTCTCCCTCTCCCGCTCGCGGTCCCGCTCGTACTCCCTGTCCCGCTCCCTCTCGCGGCGGTCGCGCTCCTTCTCCCTATCCTCCCGGTCGCGGTCGCGGTCGCGTTCACGATCCCGGTCACGGCGAGCTGTGGTCCCCCCGTCCTTGTCCTTGTCCTTGTCCTTGTCCTTGTCCTTGTCCTTGTCTTTGCGGTCTGGTGGTGGTGGATCGCGCTCGTCGCTGTCCCCCTCGTCTTTGTCGCGGCGGTGACGACGGCGGCGCTCCTCCCGGTCCCGGTCTTTCTCGCGATCCCTGACGTCTCGGTCTCTGTCTCGGTCTCGATCCTTCTCCCGATCACGATCCCGATCCCGATCCCGGTCCTTCCGATCTTTATCCTTGGCGTCATCATCGTTGTCATCGCTCCCCCGGCGTTCTTTGTCGCGAGACTTCTCGTATTCCTTGCGTCTCATCTCTGTAATTAATAGGAATAACAATTCCAAGTCAGTTCGATGTTCAATAGGAGTGTGGCGGCGGCGGTAGGGAGGAGGCATCACTGCTTTCTGGTATGTGTACGGAAAAAGAAAAGAGACGAAAAAAAAGCACTCACCCCTCAACTGAGCAGTAGCAACAGTATAAGCCTCGATCTCCTCCCGGTTCAGCACCCTCAGAATGATGACGTGGTCCTCCCGCACCTCGAACCGCTCCTTGCCAATCGTCAACGCCTCCGGGTTCACCAGCTTGCGTGAAATCTTAGTCCACCGCGCGCCGGGCGGGACGTCCTTCTTGGTCTTGTCGTCCTTGTGCGGGGCCACGCCCTCCCTGACGAAGTTCTCGTCCTTGGGGAACTCCTTCTTGGGCGCCTTGAGGATGCCCCTCAAGGGTTTCTTCTCGTCCTTCTCGCGCGGGGGGGACACCACCCGGACCTGCTTCTCCTCGCGCGGCGGCGGGACGAGGTCGCGGCCGCGGAGGACGACGTCGCTGCTGCGAGGAGGGGCATCTCGAGGGTCACGAACGTCTCGAAGATCCCGGTCGCGGTCGCGGTCGCGGTCGCGATCGCTGCGGGGGAGAGGGGGGCTGCTGCCTGGTTCGTTGCTGGCGTCTTTGTCTTTGTCTTTGCTGCTGCTGCTGCTGTGGATGAGAGCGCCCGTCTCGGCGGCGATGGCGGCGATCGCCGCGGCGTCGAGCTTGTCGATCTTGGAGGTGATGCGAGGCGGGGTCGGCAGGCGCTCGGGGGAGGGCTCCCTGACGATGGTGACGGGGACGTCGCCGTTGCCACGGTTGGAAGAAGACATCTCCTCGACCACGATAGGCTTGATAGAGCGAGTGGGGATGTCGCGGTCCTTTTTGTTGTCCATGTCATCCTTTACTGGTGACGACGATGACTTCTCGGCGGCTAGCTGCGCCTTGAGCGACATGAGGTCGGCGGTGTCGGTGATCTTGAAGCCGCCGCCCGATTGGCGCGTACCTCGACGGAACCGCCTCGTCGGCTTGTTCTCGTCCGACGAGGAGGAGGCAGTTGGCGGGGTTTCTGCTGCAGAAGCAGCAGCAGTAGGCAGCTTATCCCCGTGCTTGTCGACGACAACGGGCCGCTCCCGTTCCCGCTCCCATTCCCGCTCCCGCTCCCGCTCCCGCTCTCGATCCACAACCCGCGGCTCGCCGGCAAGTGCGGCCTCGGCATCACGCCTGTTGCGATCGCGATCGCGAGCCTCCAGATCGTCGCCGACGACGTGGGAAGACGACCGCTCCTTGCCGCTGCGGGCGGGCTCCCGGGACTCCCGATCCCGCAAAGCAGGATCGTGGATCATCGGCTCACGCTTGACCTCGTTGGGGGACTCGACCATCTCCCACTCGTCCTGCGACGAAATCCTCTTGCTGTCCGACGAGATGGGCTCCTTGGGCGGGGTGGCCGGCAGCCTCTCACGTTCTAACGGACGGTTCTCAGCAGCAGCAGCAGCAGCAGCAGCAGCAACAGCAGGCCGCCTCCGGTACTCGTCAGGGGACTCTCTGCGGCGGCTGGGGCCATCGCGATCGTCGTTGGGAGACCCCTTGCGGTACCTGCCCGGAGAATCGCGGCGGCGGTCGTCTGGCGACTCTCTGCGGCGACGGGGGGACTCTGGCTTGTTGTCGTCCTTGGCGACCGACTTCTCAGACTTCTCAGGCTTGGCTGACTTCTCATCCTTGTCCTTGTCTTTGTCCTTGTCCTTCAAGACGGCGCCGATGCCGATCGAAGCAGCAGCGAGACTCAGTCCAGCCGCGACCTTATCGCGGACCCTCCTGGACTTGCCCTCGCCTTCGTCTGAGTTGTCGCTGTTTCGATCTTTGTCTTTACGCTCTCTTGGGGCGGCACCAGCGGGCAGTGGCTCCTCATCATTCCGCAGGGCGGCATCTCTGACCAGCCTGCGGTCGTCGCCGCCAACGGCCTCGCTGGGGCCGCCTCTGCGCTCATGGCGAATGGCCACAAGCTCCTCGGCCTCTTCGTCGGAGGGCCGCCTCCTCCGCTCGCCGCCGCGGTCGCCGCGGTCGTGGTACTCCTTCTCCTTGCGGCGCTCTCGTCGCGCCTCCCGACGGCGGTCGTCTTGTTGGACGAGGTCCCGCTCGACGTATTCGTCCCTGTCGCGATCCCTGTCGCGATCACGGTCCCGGTCCCGGTCTCTGTCGCGGTCACGCTCACGCTCACGCTCGCGGTCTCGGTCTCGCTCACGCTCACGCTCACGCTCTACGTCGCGGCGGGGGGACAAGGGCGAAAGGGGCTCCATGCCCTCAATCTTGAGACCGAAGCCACGCTGCGCCACTGCATCTAAGGCTTGCAGATCCCGGTCTCGCTCGGGGTCTCTCAGCTCGCGCTCGATCAGCTCCTCCTCGCGACCCCGGTAGTAGTCGTCATGGAGGCGATGATGATGCTCCCGTTCCCGTTCCCAATCGCGGTCACGATCGCGGTCACGGTCGCTCTCTTGGTACAGTGAGACCGGCCGCTGCTTCGAGCCGCCCCTTCGCCTGGAGGGGCTATCAGGGATCTCGAGGGTGCCGGTGTGTCGCGGGGCCGAGTCGCGGGGAGACAGCGGCGCAGGCGCGGCGTGGGCGTGGGGCACGGGCATGCGGATCTCGGGGGCGTCGTAGATGCCTCCGGCAACAGCTGCCTGGGGCATCCTGTCGAAGCCCCAAGTGGTGGGCGGTGGTCCGCCGCGTCGCGACGATCCCCCCTCGTAGATGCTGCGCCCGCCGCCGACGTCCGTGGTGACGTTGACGGTTGGCCGGTAGTAACGGTCCATGCTCTCCCGCCGGCGGTGCGATGACGACGACGGCGGCGGCGGCGGCTTGGAGTGCTCCAGGTCGTAGCGCACGAGGTCGCTGGGGTTCGTGTACTCGACGTCGCTGCCCTCGAAGTCGATCGGGATGGGCCCGTTGCCGGACGGCATGTTGGCGTAGACGGACATGGGCCGCCTCTCGTGATAGCCGTAGCCTTCGTACCGAGAGCCGTGGCGATCGCTGGTCTGGCGTTCTCGGAGCCGGTGGTACTCGTCGTTGTCTAGGGCGGCTGCACTGTATGGCTGGCCGCTGTATTGCTGGCCGCTGTATGGCTGGCCGCTGTATGAGCTGCGGTTGCGCGAGCGCATCGACGAGGCTGGCTGGGTGTAGTACTGCTCATCGTTGATCGATCGGTGAGAGGAGTCGCGCGTCGGGCTGTCTGACGGGGCACCATCGCCCTGGATGGTGGTGACGATTATGGGGCGTTGGCTGCTGCCGTCCAGATCAGATGTGCGGCGCGCGTAGGAGGAGGAGGCGGTGCTGCCGTGCTCTCTCACGCTCGAGCTTCTTGTCATGGGGTCCTTGACCACGTTATACGTCTTGTGGCTTGTGGTGGTGATGGGTGGAGGAACGCCGACGGAGGAGGACGGGCGGTAGTCGACCGCCTGGCCTCGTGGCGTCATCAGATTGTAGAGCGGCGGGCCGCCGCCTGAGAGGGGCGGCAAGTCGTCGCTGAATACCGAATCGGTAAATCCCGTGCCCGAGCCGTCTATGGTTGCGCGGGCGACTGGAATGTGAAGTGGAGGGGATCGCCGCCCAGGGACGGCATACCTGTATCGCTCCGCCATCTTGTGCAACTTCTAGCTTGGCAACAAGCTCTTGAGTTCCTCTTTCTTGAGTTCTTGTGCAGGCTCTTCAGATCAAGTTCGCGAACAAGCCCGAGCCTGCGTCTGACACACCTCCAGACCGAGCAGGCTCAGGCAACGAGACTCGTAGGCAAGGCTACGCAAGGCGATTCGATTTCTGGCGGGGCAGAGAGGCTGCAGTGGCAATTCCAATTCGATGGAAGCTGACAGGAGGTCCAGGAAGTAGAATTGGGGAGGAGGGGCAGCAGGATGTCGGCGACCAGCGGGCGGTTGCGACAGGAAATATCAATGATGCTCGAGAACTGGTCGAGCGAGGGGCTAACGAGTTTGTAGAGCTGACGAGGCCGCACGTGCGCACGCTGATGCCACCACTCAGACCAGGATTAAGAAAAAAAAGGAGGGGCAAAAAAATGTTGGTGAGAGTCAGATGGGGTTGTTTCGAATGATTTTCGGTCAATGCCCGCTTGCGTTGGGGGTCGGTCAATGCTGGCCAAGGGCGAAACAGGCAGCGCTGGCGGGATAGACAAAACGACGCTACACTTCGAAGTGTGTGGGCGAGGGCGGGGTGAAGCTCGACGAGGGAGTTGAGAGATAGTAGAGAGGGAGTGGGAGCGGCTAGAGCTGGACTAGAACGAAAAGAAGGCAACCAAACCACACACAGTCCGTCAGCTGCTTTGGTCCGCCACGGTCGCGCATTGGGAAGCATCGCATTGGAGGGGGCCCACGAAAAAAAAAACAGAGCATGCATGGGCGAAGCACCGAGAGACTTTTTACCTGTGTTGACGAACTACCCAGTAGGAGGGGGCGATCTTGCCAATGGTATTGGCTCCAGCCTGCAGACGGGCTGCAGATGCGGCCGCACTTCCTGCAGAAGGCTGCAGCTAGAATGGCTAGGTAATCGGCTTAGAAAGGGTTGGTTTCTAGTGGGTGGTGGTGGTGAGCACACTGGGCCGTCCGTATTTCCGCACAGGCTGATGTTCTTGTTCGGCGAACGGATGAGGGATGAGGGGGAGGGGCAGTAGAGCACGGTTGTAGTAGTATGTGAGGATAAGGAAGGGGAGGAGGGGATGAGGGAAAGGGGAGAAAGGACGGAGAGAGGATAAGGACAGGTAGGGGAAGCGAGAGACGGGTGAGAGAGAGGCGTGGGCGGCGGCGGTGGGGGGCGGTGCTCTCTCTCCTGCGAAGGATGGTGACAAGAGGGGACGACAAGGAAGGTCATAACATGCGTCCTGGGAAGGGGCGGTAACACAAACCGGATGATTAGGCTGGTGGCGCGTCTGCCTGGGCCCTTTATATTTTCGCTTCTCGTTCCCGACTGGACGCCTTTCGGTTCAGAAACCGTAATCGGTGTGATGTGAAGGAGGGGAAAAAATAGTCCTAGGGCAAGGAAGGTGGTGGGAAGTCGGGCTGAGCTGGTGGTTTGTATCACGGAAGCCAGGAGGCGGGGAGAGGAGCCTTGAGTTGGCAAGTTTGGTACAATTCGGATGCTCTCAGCGGGATGGATCAATGGATAAAAAATCCCAGGGCAGAGTCTCCCAGGGTCCAAACCATCAAATGTTTCCGCAGGACCCTTGATGTTGGGCAGCTTTTCTCTTTTGCCCTTTTTTGTGCTCTTTTCGTGCTAGATGGATGACTCTGTCAACACTTTATTTATTGCTGCACTTGAGGCTCTGCGGTCGAATCAGGGAAAATCGCTATGGACAAAGCCCAAGAATCGCGACGGTCACCCGGCCGTAAAAAAGCAGGGAATTCGCAGGGAAAGGAAAAAGTTTATGTGAGTAAATGTGAGTAGGAACTGTGAGTAACCAGGATCTCTTCTGTTGTTTATCTGTTCTGTTCTTCTATTTCGTTCTCTGGTTCCCACCCCTCTCTCTTCACTGCATGCGGCGGCCGCCCGGCTTTGCTGGGATGGGGTACGATCATGAGGTGGGGTCTGGAGTTCGCTCGGAGTTCTTCAAGCGAAAATCCGGATGACGTTCCTCATTGCAGACTTGGATGTTTGTTTCTTTTTTTCTTCGCAGGGCTGCCCTGCGTAACCGCCAAGCTTCTTCATGGGACGTTGCCTGCTCCATTTGCCTCGTGGTCCTCGTAGTAAGTCGTAGTGGTATTGTCCGTCTTCGCCCGTCACCTTTGTCACCCGTGACTCTTGCGTATATTCGCCATCGAGAAAAAGACCACAACAAGTACACTCACCGATGGGCAACGGAACACGAACCCGCCCGCAACGACGGACGACCCCCCCTTTCTATAGTTTGTTGGTGGGAATATTTTCCGTCCCGTCGGTTTACGTCACTTCGGGAGGGTTCGTGCTTGAAAAGAAAACAGAATAGGTCGCCTCAACCGAACTCTTCTCTTTTCTTCCCACGAGGTTTCGGCGTTCGAGACTGCTACTAGCCGCGTCCAGCCAGCCCGGCGCCGGATTTGTCGCCGCGTAGTCGTACAGAGAGGGTCGCTCGTAAAGAAGAACCCTTCATCAGTTCTTCAACTCTCCAGGTGTGTCCGCCCGCATGTGGTGGATCCTGAAAGATAGTACCAACAGAGTACCTACATGGTACCAATGCAGGTAACTGGTACGGAGATATCTTTCAGTCAATCCAATTTCGGCATTTGCCTTTTGCCCCCTCCAGAATTTTTTGGTTGCGTTGAGTTGGGCGAGCCATACAGATGATGATGCTATATTGGCACCTACCAGTGGAAAGCTTCGTGAATCCTCCGTTGCGCGCACAACCGATCGATCGGCCCATGCATTGTAACCTGTCTGATTCTGTTATTGCTCGCATTGTTCTGCAACGTCCTGACTCAACCTTTGGTCACCAAGACGAAGAAGGGAACCATGAATGGTGGATGGGTGAGTGGGAGACGGAAGGACAGGCAGCACAGTGAGTGATGGGCGAGCCTGTCGTGTGCCGTCTTCTCGCCACCTCAGCGTCACTTCTTGGATTGCCCCAGAAACAAGATGATCGAATTCGTGCTCTTTTGTTTTCTTATCCGGGGTGCTAATGAGTGATCGGCATGCTGAGAAAGTTGGGCCGCGAGAGTGTCTCCTCCGTGTGGATGCTCGATACCCAATTCCTCCAGGTGTTGATTCTAAACGGTAGTGAGGCAAAGAAGAACGCGCATTGTTGGTCTGGTCAGGAAGCAAAGAGCCAAGTTTCTCCCGTTGCCCTGCAGGGTCCTCCCCAGTCGGCTTGCAGCTTCCCATATTCTCCGCATGGAAGATAGACCGCCAAGAGAATGTCTCCGAAGAAGTCGGGCGAAGCTCCTCTCACCTCCACCTCTTCCTCCACCGTCTCCCCCCGTACTGTGTACCTACCCGGTCTCTTGCCCCTATAAGAGGTCGACTTTGATGATCTCCTTTTGCCGCCCATCGGCACCCAGCAGGAGCAGGAGCAGGAGGACGGTATGAGCTGATCGCCGTTCGATCTAGAAAAGCGGTGTCACCTTGGCAACATCGCAACATCGCCCGGCTGGCCCCTCTTCTCGATATGATGGGCGGTTCCCTCATGTCCGGCATGCAGCATTCTGTGTTGATGCCCAATAGTACACACGAGCTGGCATACACCCTGCTGTTGCTGCTGCTGCTGTGCTATTTCTTGTTTTGGAACCTCTGCCACAAGCGGTCAGTGATGGGCTTGCTTCACCTGCCTCACTGGGCCAGACGAACGAGGAGCGAGCCCCCTTTCGAACATGGGTTGTGACACCGGAAAACAACAACGGGCAATG
The DNA here is from genome assembly GCA_003049485.1 of Ophioceras dolichostomum. NCBI lineage: Eukaryota > Fungi > Ascomycota > Sordariomycetes > Magnaporthales > Ophioceraceae > Ophioceras > Ophioceras dolichostomum. The sequence goes on from PYST01000057.1 coordinate 134,195, forward strand.
CTCCTGTGCTGCTGGCTCGATACGGTGCTGTCCATGACGCTCCTCCTGCTTGACCGACCAGGAATCCGATGGGGTGTAGATAGATGAAATTGTTGGGAAACCCCAGCGCAGCACGGCGTTGAGTGCAAAAGAATATGTTAATTCATCGCTTGCTGGATCATATACTGTTACATGAAGTGATCATCACCGTCCCTGTCGTGATATCCAGGCGTCCCTCGGCTCAGTACTCCAAAAAGGGAAAAAACGAGCGGCATCCAAAACACTACCCCATGTCTCGCGTCCAGTCGCAAAGGAAGAAAAAAAGAATCGTTAAAGAGACCGCTCCCCCAAAGCCACATGTAACTAATACCAAACAGATAGAGGGCATAGACAGGTAAGGGGAAGGAAAGGGAATGTCCACAAGCTCAAGCCAACGAACCCATGGGATCCCACAGCGGCAGCACGATCGGGTCCTGCTTCAGGACGGCGAGCACCTCCTTGGACAGGAAGCGGGGGTCGATGACGGCCTGGTAGGTGAACTCGTCCATCCAGGCGTCGCTCATGACGAACCAGCCCTTCTCGCCGGCGGCCTCGCCCCAGCTGTTCTGCACGCGCCAGCGCACGGTCTTACCCGTCTTCTCGTCGACATGCACGGCCGTCAGCACCATGGCGTGCGTCATCTGGCTCTCCCCCGTGCGCAGGCGGGCCGCCTTGTCCATGCCCAGGAGCGAGACGTTGAAGCCCAGCTCGTAGTCGATCAGGCCCAGGTCCATGATGCCCAGTGCCGAGTTGCTGAACTTGCCGACGTCGCACCCGAAGAACACGGGCTGCCCGGCCCTCAGCATGGCGACGCAGGCCGACTTCAGCGTGGACATGGCTACGTTGATGTAAGTGATGCTGCGGCCCCCGATGATGTTGCCCAGCCGGTCGACCGTCATGAGCGACAGCGGCTCGTGGCGCGGGTCGTGCACGAGCGAGACCATGGACGCGATGGTGGAGCTGGTGACGCGGAACTCGGCGCTGTACGTGTCCTTAGCGAAGGCGAGCGGGGTCGCGTGAACCTCGCGAGCCCTGCCGTTCTTGTCGACAAAGCTCCAGGTAAACTCCCCCGTCGTCGTCGGCGGGGGGCCCAGCGTCAGCGTCAGGATCGTGTGGATCTCGTGCATCATCTTGGCCTTGGTCTCCGCGAGCGCCTCGGCCGTGACCGTGACCGCCGTGACGTTCGTCGTCGCCGACGAGCGGGACTGCTTCACCATGTCGCGGAGGATCAGGGCGTCCTCGCGCAGCTTGGTGAAGACGATCGAGTTTATCGTCGCCGACGACTGCGCGTTGAAACTGTCCGGGTACAGCACCTGCGGCACCAGGCCGTACTTCTCGACCAGGTTGTACACCATGTCCCACTGGCCGCCGTCGCTGAGCGGGCTGCCCACCAGCGTCTGCACAAGCCGGGAGTCGAGGTCCATGTCGGCCGTGGAGATGATCTGCTCCAAGAAGTAGTTGGCCTTCTCCAGCTTGTCCCAGAAGAAGAGGTACGACTGCGAGAGCTCGAAGGCGTCGAGCTTGTACTTCTGCATCAGGGCCACGCGGAACACGTTCGTGCTGGCGAAGAGCCAGCACCTGCCGCTGCTCCGCTGGTTCGTGATCGGGCCGCCCTCGAAAGGGATCTTGATGTTGAAGACCTGCTGGTCGGCGATCTTGGCTGCCCGGGAGATGAGCAGCTCCTTAGGCTGGTAGGCACTGAGTGCGGTCAAGGCGAGTCTGTGGGTGGAGGACAGGTAGGCATGGGCAGGTAGGTCAGCAGAGGGACCGGAAGCTGGAATGCCATTGCTTGAAAGTTGCTTGAAAGGTATGCCGTCGGCGGCTAGGCTTACCTATTCTTGGGGTTCGAGAGGAGCGAGTCTTGCCAGTTCACAGTCTCCTGGATGGGCAGGGCCTCGGCATCCCGTTCTCGAGCGAGGTCCAGGACAGTCCCCGGCTTTTCCACAACGACGTAGACATCCTCGTTGACTTCCTCTTCAACCTCAATGTGCACTTTCGGAGCCTTGGAATGCCTCTTCTCCTGGCCAGCATCGAGGGAGGGCTTGGACTGGTCGGCACCCATAGTTGTGAACTTGTAGATAAGGGACGAGGTCAAGGTCTATTCTAGACGATTTAGGCGGAATCGTGGCACAAGCGATAGTTTGTAGTGATTGTGTTTGAGAGGGAGCAAGCAGTGGGGGACAGAGGTCGGCCTGGAGGACAATCGCTAGAGGGTTTAAAGGCCCTGAATCATGGTGGCCGGAGGCTTCAACGAAGTGTCGATCGATCGGCAGAGTTTAAACGGCGCTGGAGGGTTCAACGTCTTCGGGTTGGTCGCTGGTCGAGGTTGGCTTTCCATGTCATCGGTCTTTGGACCACCGGCCACCAAGCCAAGTGCTGGTCATGAGGGGCTTATCTCCTCCACTGAAGCTTCCCGAGCTCTTATCTGCGAATGGTATCAGTCAAAAATGCGGGGCTACGAGACCTGTTTCGGCAGTCGAGTTCGGCCAGCCAGCCAGCGTGTGAAACCGAAGGAGCAGACGACTCTCAATGAGCAACAAGGAAAAAAAAGGAGACTTCAGCTGAGTAATTTGATTCTTAGCCTGAATATTCCTGTACTATATGAGCAAGAGGGAAAGGAGGCAGGGACGAGCGAATGTCCTGGTAGCTTTTGGGATTGCTCAAAATCGACAACTGAGATATAGCCAATAATTGTAGAGTTGCCAAGCTGTTAGTGAGCTTCGAGAGCTCCCAGGCGACACAGCTAACAATGCGATTAGGTAACGAAACTTGAAGGTCATTGCACCAGAAGATGACCGGAGTTCGGTTGTCTCGGACTAACAGGTCTCAGTGTGAAGAATGCGCGTCGACCTAGCCATGCTTTCCCGCCTTTATCAGGAAAAGAGAGAAAAATCTTTGGGCTCGACTCTTGATAACCCTCCTGGAATGCTCTTTGCCGTCCTTTTGAAAAGAAGAAACAAAAGCGGGATCGGGAATCGGGACAACCCTTGGAAAGGGAACCGAGTCGAGACTCGAATTGAGTTTCCCTCCTTTTCCCCACGACCAAACACACACATGAATCCAGTGGTTCTCCCGCTCCCGCTCGCCGTCCAAGCCGCTGGTCGTCCGCGGGACGATGACCCACTCATCCAACCCCCCAGACGCCTGACCACACCCACTCAAACTCAGGCGCACCCACCTTGTTCAGGGGCTGGGGCTGCATTGGGTGCCAGGAAGTTGTCATGACAACGACCACAGCTGAGGACGATCATCGAAGCATTTTGCGTGGAGAAGGAACACTCGTAGCGAAGGCAGAAGGCTATGAGAACAAAATGTGAACGTGTAATTTGTGCTATTCGGCCTTGTGGGAATGTAATTGAAGCCGTTCCCACGCGTTTGGCCGAATTACGGACGCGAATTGGGTGGTGGGCGTTGATAATCGAACGAGGGAGAAAAGCAAGGGAACCAGAAGGCGAACGAAACGAGTGCTGGCCTGTGATGCGCTCAGGCTGTGACGCCTCATTTGAGGATGCATGCCCCGGTCCAATGGCATCGAGACACGCTTGCAAGGTCCGCTTGTCGAATAGCAAATAAGGGAGGTTGGCAAGGTTGGGTGAAACTTTTTGCTTTTCCATTCTCTTCTCTCACTTCTGAGAGCCCAGGGCACCCACACACCATCTTTCTGGTCCACCCAACCACCCCCGAAGAAGATCCCTCCCGCCTCCAGATTTTTGGCTCGTGTTTGACAGAAGCAGCTACAGAAGCACGATGGCTTATCACTTGGGGGCGGATATTCTAGCAGCTCTGGCATCGAAGCTTTGTCAAGAGAGGCTTCAAGCCATTCTTTTTTTGACAGCTCTCAAGCTCTCTCGAACTTAGGGAGCTCCAGGTAGTTGCTTTAGCTATAGCTATTCGAAAGTTGTGTGAAGTCTCTCGACATCTTGTGGGCGTGGATCAGAAGCCATTCTGCGAAGGCCCGAGGATCTTGCCCAGATTTTCCTGATTTCCCCAGTCCCAGTTCGTGTTGTCATCCCCCAAACAAGCTGAAAAATCTCGTTGCCCGGTCGGTGGTTGGCCAGGAGTCGAGTGGTCACAGCATGCAGGTAGGGGTGGACAGAAGGCGGTGGTAGCTAAGCTCTTTTGGGCGTCTCAGGAAGCAATAAAAACAAATCAGAGACCCACAGGAGGTAAACAGATACCCCTGCAACCTCATCTGCCACGCAACATTGTCCAGTCGGGCTTCGTCCACAAAAGCCTGCAGCCCCAGAGGCATCTCCCGCCCCTGATTCCTTTTTTCTCTTTCTCTCTTTTCCATCTTCTCTCCAGTCACAACAGACCACATCTTCCCTTGGAAAACCCACCCCAAACTTGCAGAAAACAATACAAAGAGAGCGGCGATTTTCCTTCGCGTTCTCTCACGCTTTCCTGTCGACTTCTTTTGAGGAAAAAGAAGCCAGAGTAATCTTCTTTCTTTCGCTGACCGAAAGGAAGAAGGCGACTCTATCTTCTTTTTAGAAGTCGTCAAACTGGACTTTGAGGGGAAGGTTCCTGTGCCGATTTCTGGTTAGTAGTACTAGATGACTCTCACGTCTCACAACGCGTCTCCCTGCCTCATCCTCCTCATCATCCTCGCTCACCTTGTCTACCTGCGTCGTAAACATGACTAACCAGACCCATGTTGAACAGTTTTCCCCTCGTCGTACCGCGACGAGCCCGCCGCCAGCGCCACTACCACCACCAAAACCCACGAAGAAGTAGAGATCTCTCTTCCCCACAAGCACGCCGGACGGGAAGGTCAATACTCTTCATTCTCTGCCTCCGCCGCACTTCCTCCCCGCAAAGAGCAGCGCTTTAGCGAGGAAGAAGTCCGCATTACTCGTGAAGAGGAGCATTACCGCCGTCCCGGTACCCATCATCAAGAGTACTACGAAGAGCGCAGGTTAGTAATTGCTAGTAGCTCCGGCCCCCTCCGGACTTGTCTCCCCTTGTTCAACCAACATGGATGAGATCCCTGCTAACTCACGAGTGAAGGCCCCAATCCCACTACTCCGATACTCGCATCGAGATCGACCACACCCACCAGCCCTACAGCTCAGCCATTGACATCGCCGAGCGTGAATACCGTGCCCGCTACCAGCCCAACTACCGCGAGGAAGTCCACATCACCGGATCCACCGTCGATCCGCCTTCCCGCCGCCCCGTCTACAAGGAGCAGCACTCAGTCCACATCGACGAGACCGTCGAGGTGCCCCGCCTGAGCCGTCCCTCCCACTACTACAAGGAGAACGTCAAGATCACCTCTGAAGAGGAGACCGTCGAGATCCCCCGGTCTACTACTTCTTCTAAGAAGATGGGCTACTACGACGACGACGGCCACTACCACTCGTTCCGCGAGGGCCTTCACCGGGCCGCGGACCGCCTGGTCTACCCGCAGGACGAGCGGGTCGAGATCACCAAGGTCCGCGAGAGCCACCACCACCACCCCCACCACCCGGCCCGCCCCAGCGCCTTCGTGACCGACACCGTCACCATCCCCTGCCACCACATCCGCCTGGGCGACATCCTCCTGCTCCAGGGCAGGCCCTGCCAGGTCATCCGCATCTCGTCGTCCTCGGCCACGGGCCAGTACCGCTACCTGGGCGTCGACCTGTTCACCAAGCAGCTGCACGAGGAGTCGTCCTCCATCTCCAACCCGTCGCCCAGCGTCGTGGTCCAGTCCATGCTTGGCCCGGTCTTCAAGCAGTACCGCGTTCTTGACATGCAGAACGGCGAGAGTATGTTTTGCCTTCCATCATTCGTCTCCTATATACATCTCTTTTTATCTTCACCTGAGCCATTGATCACTAACGTCTTGTCGTTTCTGCAATGTAGTCGTCGCTATGACCGAGACCGGCGACGTCAAGCAGTCCCTGCCCGTCATCGACCAGTCCAACCTATACGCCCGCCTGGCCCGCGCCTTCGAGTCCGGCCGCGGCAGCGTTCGCGTCCTGGTCGTCAACGACAAGGGCCGCGAGATGGCCGTCGACATGAAGGTCATCCACGGCTCGCGTCTGTAAAAGCTTTTCAACATCACGACGCGTGTTCTCTTTTTAACCCAAGTGACGCGTCTCCCTTCTCGCACCCCGCCATGACCCAACTCATGGTAGTGTATGATTAGGGACCGCTGTCATCAATTCTCTTGTTGGTGTAGGACGTAGTTAGGTAGTAGATAGTCAAATCTTTCTCTATCTCTGCCTCTATCGTCTCACCGTATTTCTCATTCATCAGATTGCATAAAATCATGAAGTTGTGGATAGTTCGGATGGGATATAGGATGTAGGTAGCCATTGTAATTGAACGTCACATAGCCCCCCTGAGCTTTTGGTGTCCCGCTACCGTGTTCCCGTGATCTATTAGGGCCTTCTCGGTCCTTTCCTCCCCCTCCCATCCTCTAGGCTTCAGCACTTCAGCGCACCAGCTCCCTGTTTGCCTCCAAAGTTGCGCTATCTCCAGGTACGCACATCCAGAACCGTCATGAAGTTGTCATTTATCTTTGTCAGGGTGGCCAGCCCAGTGTCCCGGTTCTCATGATTCTGGTCATACTACTCGATAGAAATCATCCTGCTCCTTGACCACCTCAAGACGCTGCTGCTGCTGCTGCTTCTTCCCGCTTCGACCGGGCGTCCCTGTCCGGCTGGTGTCATTGGGGCGAGACGTTCGAGACAATGGTGGCCTCCTATGATTGGGGGAGGTGGCAGCTCCGCGAACTGGATCGCCCTTCAGCTCCGGCGGCGCGCGACGATAGATCGGGACGGCGGCCGCTGATGCTGCTGCTGCTGCCACCGAAGAATCCACTACCTGTAGCGGCGGAAGCAGTGGTGAAAGGGGTAGGGGGAAGGCCGATAGGAAGAAGAAGCGGCAGCTGTGGCAGAAGAAGGAGTAGGCCGATACGAAGAAGACGAATAACTGGACCGCGAAAAGTGAAATACGCCATCGCCATCGACATCGACGTTCCTGCTCATGCTGTACACACTCGTGAAGCGGCAAAGGGGTCGGCTGATTGTGAGTACTAGTAGTCCGAGAGGAGGGCGCCTAGCCCTCTCTCCTCGGCTGCTGTGGCGAAGGCAAAGAAAGGCCAGGTCGACGCGGCGAGGTTCGTATGCATGATTGCGTCGGCGCGCTAGTCACCACCACCCGGTAACGGGCTTGGAAGCTAAGAAGTTGACCACTACACCGGTGTGCTGCCCCAACTTCTCTGTTCTTGGAAGTCGAGGCGCTGGGGGACGGAGGCATGCCGCGAGATAGCGATGAAGGCAAGGTGGAGTTGTGGTGGAGGGCGTATCTCGGACTGTCTCTTTCCCCACCATCCCTCCCCATTGCGACCTCCCGTACCGGCAGAAACAACACGGCCTGCCTTCACCCTGTCGGTGCTGTACGTCGTCGTCTATTTGGCCTTCGTCGCGAGAGAGTGAGCGGTCCAGCCTGCCGCCTGCGACGGACTGGTTAGACAGGACGCAGCGGCCACAGCCATCGTCCTTGGCATCATCTTGGCCAATCTGAAGGTTTTTCTCCTTGTCTTTGCTACTCCGTATGTCCGGTTTGTCGACGGCCGCAGCGATAGGCGGGTTCCAGGAGCGCGACCAGCCGTGCCGGGTCTTTCTGAACACTGGGTCTGGAAGGAAATGCACGATTGCGCACCTCCTCGTGAATAAGAACGAACCTCTGGTCCCCGTGGTGTTCGAACTGCAGGCCATTGCGACGCTCATGCACATCCGGGATCCCACCTGGTTCCCATTCTGACGCTCCCAGGCGGTCTCCACCACTCAGCGTGGTCCCGTTTGCCCTGCTTAGGGCAAGGGTAAGGGGAAGGGCAAAGTGGTCGCGCCGGCCTCGCCGGTCCGGCCGCTTCCCGGCAGCAACGCCGCTCTGTTCGCTAGGTCCTCCAACGCGACCCTTATCTGTCGTTAGTCGCTGGGGCCCTTTTTTTTTTTTTAAGGACGGGGGTGGGGGAAGTTGGCCGTGCTTGAGCTTTTTGAGCTCTTTGACCTCCCAATTCCCATGGTGTGTCTCAGAATGGAACGGCACTCCGTAGGATCAAAGTCCCAGGAAAGTCGATAAGATACTCGTAGCTCAGAGGGGTCTCACTGTATTCGATAATCTCGCAAGCCGGAGTCAAGTTGACCGTGTTTGAGGAGATTCGGAGAATCGCGCTATGTTATACTAGATGCTGTTGGATGAGGCGAGTCCAAGTCACTGGCAGGCTATGCAAGGCACAAGGCGGACGCTACGTCAAACCCCACCTAAAATTCCACATATGTCATCTCTAACTCCCCCGGGTGTCTGAGCTTGCCAACCACCACCGAACTTCTTATTGGAAGTAGATGACTTAGCTTGCTATCTAGCCTCCAGTTCTTCAAACCCTTCTGCGATCATGAAACAGCGGTTTTCGTCCCTTGACGTGAAGGTAAGTTCAGCCCTGACCGAAGAGTCTGTCCTCTCGCGCAGAGCTGAAGTCTAACCCCGCACTTACCCTTCTGCTATGCAGGCCATCAGCCAGGAGCTCCAGGCGAGCTTGGTTAGTCTACGGCTCTCGAACGTGTACGACCTCTCGTCCAAGATCCTGCTCCTCAAGTTCGCAAAGCCCGAGAACAAGAAACAGCTGGTGATCGAGTCCGGCTTCCGCTGCCACCTGACCGATTTCGCCCGGACGACTGCCCCCGCGCCCTCGAACTTTGTCTTTCGCCTGCGGAAATTCCTCAGGACGCGCCGGGTCACCGCCGTCTCGCAGATCGGCACCGACAGGATCATAGAGTTCCAGTTCAGTGACGGACAGTACCGGCTGTACTTAGAGTTCTTTGCTGTGAGTCGCCACTGCTGCTACACTTGCCATTGGTACTATCCTGTACCTTGGCTCCCTACTGGGTTGCTTCCTGTGGCAACCACCGGCCAGAAGAAATCTACGAGAGAAACCGCTGACCGACAGATGGCCCCGGATGGATGTCACAGAGCGGTAATGTTATCCTCACAGACCACGAACTGAAAATCCTCACACTACTGCGAAACGTATCGGAGGGGGAAGGCCAGGAGCCACAACGGGTCGGCTTGACATACTCGCTCGATAACAGGCAGAACTTCGGCGGCGCTCCTGCGCTCACCAAAGAACGCCTACGAGATGCCTTGACCACAACTGTCGAAAGGGCTGCAGCAGCGACGCAGTCCGGAGCAAAGAAGATCAAGAGGAAGGCCGGCGGCGACTTGCGAAGAGGCCTTGCAACTACTATCACGGAGCTCTCGCCGACGCTGGTCGACCATGCCTTGAAGGCGAACTACTTTGACGCCACAACTGCGCCCTCGGACATATTATCAAACGATGCCGCGTTCGAGACCTTATTCCAGGCTCTGGAACAAGCCCGTAGCATTGTTAACGCTATCACGGGCTCGGCTACTGTCAAGGGTTACATCGTGGCCAAGAGGAGAGACGCAGAGGCGAACTCGGGCCCCAGTTCAAGGGCTGCCGAAATCAAACCCTTCGTTGACGGCGCAAGCAGAGGACTTCTCTACGAAGACTTCAGCCCTTTCCTACCACAGCAGTTCGCAGATGATCCCAAGAACGTAATCTTAGAATTTACGGGCTTCAACCAGACCGTTGACGAGTTCTTCTCCTCGCTGGAGGGCCAAAAGCTCGAGTCTCGGCTCACTGAGAAGGAGGCCGCCGCCAAGAGGAAGCTAGACGCCGTCAGGGGTGAGCACGCGAAGAGGATAGAAGGCCTCCAGGGCACCCAGCTGCTGAACATGCGCAAGGCAGCCGCCATCGAGGCGAACGTCGAGAGGATCCAGGAGGCTATGGATGCCGTGATCAGCCTGCTCGAGCAGGGCATGGACTGGTCAGATGTTGCCATGCTGATCGAGCGGGAAAAGAAGCACCAGAACCCCGTCGCCATGATCATCAAGCTTCCACTTAAGCTGGCCGAAGACACGATAACTTTAATGGTAGGGGAAGCGGCGGAGGGTGTCGACGAGGAAGACAACGAGGGGTACGAAACGAACTCAGAGGCCTCAGACGAAGAAGACGATGCAGATGCGGAGGGCGGCGACGGCGCCGCCCCCACTAGATTAGCGGGCGAGCTGCTCGAAGTCGACATCAACCTCAACCTGTCGCCATGGGCCAACGCGGGCGAGTACTACGACCAAAGGCGCAGCGCGGCCGAGAAGCAAGAGAAGACGATACAGAACTCCACCATGGCGCTCAAGAGCGCGGAGCAGAAGATCGTGCGAGACCTGAAGCATGGCCTCAAGCAGGAGAAGCCCGTGATCCAGCCGATCCGGCGCCAGCTGTGGTTCGAGAAGTTCCTGTGGTTCGTCTCGTCGGACGGCTACCTCGTGCTGGCGGGCCGCGACGCGCAGCAGAACGAGATGCTGTACCGTCGGCATCTGCGGAAAGGCGACATCTACGTACACGCGGACCTGAACGGCGCCCCCAGCGTCGTGATCAAGAACAACCCGCGCACGCCCGACGCGCCCGTGCCGCCGTCGACGCTATCTCAAGCCGGCCAGCTTGCCGTCTGTGCGTCCGAGGCGTGGGACTCCAAGGCCGGCATGGGCGCGTGGTGGGTTCCCGCGGATCAGGTATCCAAGGCGGCACCCATGGGCGAGTTCTTGCCTACGGGGAGCTTCGCGGTCGGCGGCAAGAAGAACTTCTTGCCGCCGCCGCAGCTGTTGATGGGCTTCGGGCTGATGTTCAAAGTCAGCGAAGAGAGTAAGGTGAAGCATTTTAAGCAGCATAGGATATACGGCGGGCTGGACAGTGCCAACCAGGCTACGTCCGCAGGGCGCGAACCTGTGACGGCCGAGAGCACGAGAGATGATGAAGGAGAGAACAAGAAGCCTGCTGCTCCCGTCCCCGAGCCGGAGCCTAAAGAGGTCGCTAACGAGGCCGAGGAAGGCGAAGAGGAAGACGACGAGGAGGAGAACTCGGCGAGGCAGAACCCACTCCAAGCCAGGGTCGGACGAAGCACTTCAAGCCAGCAGAAGCCAGCGCTCGCCGACAACGAGACAGCCTCCCAGCCCCCAGCAGAGGCCCTGGCAGCCCTGCAAGTGACAAACACACCCGAAGTTGTCCAGGACTCCGAGTCCCTCCAGATCCAGGCCTCCCACGAGCCAACTCCAGAAGACCTTGCCAACGCAGACAACGACGACGAAAACTCCAACCTCGAGCCTCTTCCGGCCGAGCAACAAACCGGCAGAAGCACACCCACGCCGTCAATAGCCAGCACAACCGCCACGCGCAAGGACGGCGGCGGCCAGCCGAAGCGCGGCCAGCGCGGCAAAGCCAAGAAGATAGCCGCCAAGTACAAAGACCAGGACGACGAAGACCGCGCCACGGCCGAGCAGCTCCTCGGCGCCGCCGCGGGGCGGCTCAAGCGCGAGGCGGAGGCCAAGGCCCGCGCAGAGGCACAGGCCGCCGCCGCCGCGGCGAGCGAGCGGCGGCGCGCGCAGCACCAGCGCAGACAGCAGGAGACTGCTGCTCATGAGGAGGCGAGGCGGCGGCTTATGGATGAGAACAATAAGACAGGAGGAGGAGGAGGGCGACGAGACGGAGCCGCCGCTATTGCCGGGGCTGGCTCGGGAGGGGGAGGAGGAGGAGGGGAAGACGAAGAAGTCGCCGATGACCTCGCCGTCCTGGAGGCGCTCGTGGGCACGCCCCTGCCCGGGGACGAGATCCTGGAGGTTCTGCCGGTGTGCGCTCCCTACGCGGCCATGACGAGGGTGAAATACAAGGCGAAGATGCAGCCGGGACCGATGAAGAAGGGAAAAGCCGTCAAGGAGGTTCTGGAAGGGTGGAAGAGCGCTGCTGCCGCTGCCATCGCTGCTGTCGCTGCGGGTAAGAAGGGAGGGGCGGCTGCGAAGCAGGCGGTGGACGAGAGCGCGACGGACACGGAGAGGATGTGGCCGAGGGAGGTGGAGCTTATTAAGGGGATTAAGCCAGAGGAGGCTGTCAATTGCGTGCCTGTTGGTAAGGTGAAGCTGATGCTGTCGGGGGGGACGTCTGGTGGTGGGGGTGGTGGTGGTGGTGATAAGAGTTCTAAGGGGAAGAAGGGGAAGCGTTGATGATGGACGATGGTGGAAGAGGAGAGGAGAGATGGGGACAGACAGAGGCTACCGCTATGGGATCCCGTTGTTCATCAAGAGGGCTTTTCTAGCGCGTATGAAGTTGCTACTGGCCTCGGACATGCACAGGAAGGCATCACGACCAACTGTTGGACGTTCATCACCTTGCTACATAGATTTCACTAGATATTTCAAAACCAGGGAACCAATCACATCGGTCCCATTGCTTTCCATTGCACTTTTTTGTTCGCCAGGGTGATTTAGGTAATTAAAATGCTTATTGTTTATTTGTTGTATCGAGATGTGAACGAGCGAACATCCAAGATCGCCATAAAGAACATCCAAGATCGCTATAAAGAACAAATAAACAAAGAGAAGAAAAGTTATTGTTACCCGAAAAAGGGCATCCTTTGTTACCTTTGTGTTCTGCAGCTGCAGCTACCCAATTGGCCGACGCAAAAATGAGCGAGCGGGCCAGTAGCACGCATCACTCGAGGGGAGGAGGGAGGAAGTGTGGATGGATGTGGACTACGAGGAGCGAAGCACCCCCTTGAGCAAACCTACCTTGTAGGTACCAATCCGTGTCCTACCTACCTCTCCTGCCTCTCTCTCCCTCCCCTCCCCTCCCCTCCCCTCAAAGAAAATGATTCGTCCCCAAAACCACCCCACTAGCCCTCCGATCAGCACAACTCACGCAGTTCTCCCTCCCACCCGGCATCGAGCAGTAACACAACGGCTGCACCGCCCCGCGCAGGCTGAGCTCCTCGCGGCTGCTATTCGGGATGATGACCATCGCCGCCGCCGCCGCCGCCGCGCGCCTCCGGAGGCGGCGCCTGACGGCCTCGGTCTCGGCCGCCTCCGCCGCGGCCACGGCGGCGGCCCGGGCGCGCGCCACGCGGGCGTGGTGCCGGCGGAGGGCGGCGGCGTCGCAGTCTGGGCAGCTGGAGTCTGAGGCGATGAGGCGGTCGTGGAGGGGGTAGAAGGTGAGGGGGAAGGACTCGGAGGGGTTGTTGGTATTATTGTTGTTGTTGCTGGTGCTGGAGTTGCGGCTGTGGGGGCGGCCGTGGAACGCGGCGGGGGCGGATTTTGGGGGTGGTGAGGGTGAGTAGGTCCGTGGGAGGAGGAGGGTGGTTGTCCCCGATTCGGCGGCCGGGGCGGATTTTGGTGTCGGTGAGACGGAGTAGGTCCGTGGGAGGAGGATGGTCGTCTCTGGCTCTTGCTCTGGAGCAGCGGAGGCCGAGGTGGCGGGAGCGGGACCAGCTGGCCTAGGGGGGGCGAGTTGCGGGAGGGACTTGTTTTTGGGATGACCTGAGTGCACCGCGGCGCTCGACAGGCCTAGAATGGGTGCTAGACGGGCACGCCTGGTAATACGAGTGCGTGAACCGTCGCCGCCGCGGAGCGTGGGCTGGTACGGCGCTGTTGGCTCCGTCTCCGTCACCTCGCACGCCGTTGTCGATGAGGACTCTATAAGCGGCGACAGGAACGCGCGGTGAGGTCGGTATGGCCAGCATGGTGGGCATGGACCGTTTGATTCCCCTTCCGACGGGGTCGACGACGAGGACTCGTTATGAGAGGTCGGTAAAGTGTGTAGGTTCGGCGAAGATGCGGTGTGCCGCCCACGCGAGGGTCGATACGGGCGGTAGGGCCTGTTGAGCTCCTCCTTCGCTGATGGCGTCGGCGACGGCAATGGCGATGAATGCGGCGAAAGCTTAGTCGGAGAGGTGGGCGCTGATGCCACGGGCGGTCGGCTGGTGCTTGACTGAAGGGCCCGGCCGGCCGGTGCGCGGTAGGCGCGGTACGGGGGAGGAGCGGCCTCGGAATCGGCCTGCTTCCCGCCGTTCTCGGCCCACACCATGGTATCGGCCACCAGTCTCTCCGCCCACTCCGTCGCGGCCGTGGCCTCGCCGCCCCATTGTCCTAACACTAACGCTCCCTCGCACCGCTGGTCGCTGGGGGACTTACCGAGCGTGAACGCGAGGCTCTCAACCTCTGCCCTGCACGTAGGGGCCTCCCGAGAGGAAGGAGATGGACCGCACAACAGGTGGCTGCCAGGGATCATGCCGCTCTGCCGGTTCGTAGGACGGAAAATACCGCTCTCGTTCTTCCGCGACCAGTAGTTGGCGATGATGTCAGCATTGGATAGGTTCAGCGGCTTGTAGTAGTCCTCACAGGTGGGACACCATCCGTGTTCAACCACGAGAACCACCTCCGGACGGCCGCACGAGACGAAAGACGCCGAAGTCGGTGTTCGAATCGGGCTGTTGAGGCTGCTACTGCTGCTGCTCGTATTGCTCTTTGGGAGGATCTTGGAGGACAAGCGCCGGAGGAGCTTCCGAGTCGTCATGGGCTCCTCGACCGGGAGATCGCAGTGGTCACAGGGAAACTCGTACTCCTGCTCGTGGGCACATACGGTGTATACAAACCTAAAAGATTGACACCGGGGCGAGTTGGTGCAGATAGACCCGGCCATTTTTGATCGGTAATACTAGGAACCTTAGGAAGGTCGTATGTAACGCTGACAAGGTGAAGAAGAGGCGTCTCTTCTCCTCTTTTTTCTTGTACTTCCTTATTTTTTCTTGTCTTCTGTGCTCGCGTTCTCAGGTCCTCTTTCTCGTCCTCTCAGGGCTTGTCGAATGTTTGATGCTGAGGCTGCTTAAGAAGATTTTTGCGCGCACAGTGTATGCGCGTTGAACAGCGGGCGAGCGGCCCTGAACGAGGACGGAAAGACGTAGTCGGTGCGTTACCAAGCTGGTAGGAAGAGTTCCTGTTCCTACCCAGAGAACAGGGGTTGTCATGTTTATGTAAAAGTGCAGGACGACAGAGCAAAGGGCATTGTTCGACTCCGAACAATGAGAAACTTGAGCCTCGTCAAAGAGGGCGGTGGCTGGCGGAGAGGCAGCCCTTCGGCTTCGGTACTGTTGGAACTCCTCCTTCGCCAGGATATCAGACCATACAAAGAACGAATGCCTTTGTCACCTGTGTCCGAGTGCCATTCTTGAGAGAGGGCCGGGTTCTTGGACTCAAGAGGCTTGCTTCTCCTCGGCTTGGTCATTGATGGCCTCGACCTCAACACGAGATGGTGCAATCTAGGTCCTCCGAACACTGACAGGACGAGAGTTACGAAGTGCTCAATGTCAGCGGCAAGCCGTATCATAATATATTTTGTAAGAAGTCCGTGACCGGAACTAGACGAACAGGAAGACACGCTGGTATGGTTCTGGCCCGTCCAAGATTGTTTGCCCACAGGATTCCTAAATCAGGAGATCGATGTTCGCCGGGCTGCTCCATCTGTAGGATCGTGATCGTAGTAGTATCGTTGAATTTCTCATCATCCTCCGTGGCTCTCGGACAAAGGCTTGGGCCGAGCTCTTTCCGACCAAGATGATGAGTGATGAGGAAGTCACTGGCCGGCTTTTCGGTTCGTCCGCCGTTACGGGGAACGGGGGAATCCTTGGCAAAATGAGGATTGAGGACTTGACGAGGACTTGGAATTTTTGTTTGTACTTCTGGGGATCTATTTTCGATCAAAATCCCAGGCCCCCAACAGGGCCTGGGGACGGCTGATTAGGAAAAACGGTTGATTAGGAAA
>PYST01000570.1:0-15861 GCA_003049485.1 Ophioceras dolichostomum
CCCCCGCCGCCGCCCCAGCGCCAGAGGCTGTCCCGCTTGCCACCGCCGCAATGGCCGCATCCGAACCTGTGCCGCCGCAACCGGCAGCGACGGGGCCGAAGCGAGAGACTATCCAGCAGCGGCGGCTTTCCCGAGACAAACGCCGTTCTCAGTCGTCTGACCCGGCAGACCGGGCGATGGCCGGCAGCGGGGATGAGGCGGGAGAGACGAAAGGCCGTCCGCGCCGGCGATCATCGCTGAGTATCGTCAAAGACTTCATCAAGGAGCGCCGCAGCTCGCTGCTGGGGGTGAGGTCGCCCTCAACCGACAACCTGGGCCTATCGCCCCTGAGCCTGAGCCCCAGCTCCGCCGGCCAGAACCCGAATCCGCTGAGCCTGAATCTAAACAAGACGTCGTCGAGGTCGCCGTCGCGGCCGCCTTCGACTCATCAGAACTCCGGATCTATGTTTGCCCGCCGACTGAGCGTATCCAGCCGGCGGTCTTCGGTCAGCGTCAGCCGAGACCGTGAGGTAGCCACCACGCCGTTGTCGCCGTCTCTGATGACCGAGACCAGCGGGTCGGGCGATGAGGGCCATAGTCGGCCAGCGGGCGAGGGTCAAGGCCACAAGAAGACGGGCTCCGGAGGCAGGGCGAGCCGGTTCATCCGCCGCCTGTCCAGCTCGCTCAGCTCCTCCGGCGGTCGCAAGACGATCACGCCGGCCATCTCGCCCACAGTTGCCGAAGAGGAGGACGATGGCGAGGACCCAGTGCCGTCGTCGCTCGTCGCTCAGGTGAGGCAGCAGAGTTACGCCCAGACTCCTCAGTTCCCCGCCATCGTAGCCTACATGGGGGACGTCAACGTGCAGTTCCCGGACAACCTACTGTGGAAGCGCCGCACCATGTGCCTCGACTCTCAGGGTTTCCTAATCCTCAGCGCCACGCAGGGCGTGACTTTGACAGCGGCATCGGCTGCTGTCGCGGGCGGGCGTGACCGATCGCAGCAGGTGGCTGGTGGAGTCGTCAAACGCTACCACCTCAGCGAGTTTCGCTATCCCTATACCCCAGATTTAGAGCTGCAGGAACTGCCCAACAGTGTCTGTCTAGACTTTGTCGACGGCTCTTGCCTGCAGATCGCGTGTGAGGACCGTGCCGGCCAATCGAACACCCTTCATGGTGAGTTATGAGTACCAATACTCTTCTTCTCTTTAATCTACCCTCTTTGGCCTGTTCGTTGGTGTCTGCTCTTTGATATGCCTTGCTAACTGAGCCTTGAAATCGTGTCCTACTGTTCGACCTTAGCCCTCCAGGACGCACATCAAAGCCACACCACCTTCGGGCAGTGACTGGCCTTTTCCCCCAACCTCGGTGGCCTGGTGGCCCTGTCGCCCGCTGACCGCTGGCGCCAGTCGTCACACTCTCAGACTCATACCTCCTCTCCCTTACTGCCCACCTCACTCCTTACACGTCCACTCCTCCTCGTCCTCTTCCTCCTCGTCCTTTTCTCCTCTTCCCCATTTTCCTCGTCCTCCCTTTCCTCCTCGTCCCTCTCCTGATTGACTTCGGGGATTTCTCATCCCCATCTTTCGAATCCATGTCCAGCTAGCCTTGCCCTGCGACATATAACTGGCTTCCATCTCAATAATAAATCGAGCGGTTGTCGGAACTGCCCGTCTTGCCTATCTGGCCTTCTATGTTTCATTGATAACTCAGCACTACCACCTGATCATACCCCTGGACATTTCTCCTGTTCCACTTATTAGCATTTCCCTTCAGTTTTCCCTCATGTGATTCCCCCCTACTAGGCGTTTGTAGCCAGGGGTTGTTAGATTCAGTTCCGAATCAGCACCATCAATTTGATATCTAGCACGGCTGTAGTGCAGCTAGCGGGTCTCTTGGTGTCCCGTCTAAGGCGTGCATCAAGCGCTCGGCGGGCTGGAGCCCACAAGTGGCAAGCTGTCTCCTTTCGCTCACCTGAATGATACCACCCAGTCACCTGTCTGTTGATAAGCCCTGTTTTTATAAACAAATTCAAATTCTTTTGGCATTTGATGCCTCCTTCATTCGCTCGCCTTCAAACCGCGATTTGATGCATCGGCGGGTCAATCTCAATGTCGCTGAAATAGATGAGTCTTGCTCCTTTGAAAGAAGTCTCGGCGCTTTTCCCGGCCTGTATTTTCTTCTCTGCTGTTGCTCCTTCCGATGTCTGTCCCATAGCTGGCCTTCTCTGCGAGGTATTATCCGGTAGACACTCGTATGAATCAAGGCCTGCTGAACGGCCCAACTAAACAGTCTACCGATCCGTATCTGGTACCTGCGGAGGTATTGAACTCTTGCCCCTATCTGTAACACCGTTAAAAAACACCAATTGAAAAGATCCAAAATGCCCGTTTTAGTAGGACGATGGCATGAAGGGATCGTGTCACCGTGCCCACTCTCCATTCCCAAAGTCGATAAGGAGAACAACCGATAAGGGAAACTGAGTATGAAGAAGAAAAACAAAACAGAAGAACAAAACAGTAACAACATAAATTGACGAGACTGGCAGGCGTTCTGAAGCCCATCAGCTGTAAAGATCATGTGTAGCGCCCCGTCGCCAGGAACAAGCAGGAAAGACCTAGAATCCATGGCCGTCCGCGGCAGGGAACTGGTCCATGGCCATGTATTCCAAGAGGTCTATCCCACCGACATTGACCCCCTCGGCGGTCATGGCGACGGCCGAGTCGCCCATGTTCTGGAACAAGGCCGGTCCCGTCGGGAGGTACCACATTTCGCCGCCCGAGTTATTCCAGTCGGACGGGTCGCCGAACATGTTATCCGACAGCCCGTGGTGAGAGTTCTCGAGCCCCGTGCTCGGTGCCGGGGTCGAGGGGCCGAAAATGGAGGCGGGCCCGCCGGGGTACGGGAAATTGCCCGCGGTGGCGTCGAAAGGCGTCGCCGAGATGTTGGCAGGAGTGCTGGACCGTTCCGTGCCAGCCCTCGGCCACGCTGGTCCATGGTCGAGCGGTCCTGGGCCATAGGATACGTGGGAGTGACCTTGGCCATTAGCGCCACCGGGGCCGGAGACGTCATTGCCGTCGTCATCGCTGTGGGTATGGCCATCGTGGGTGTGGCGAGCCATGTGGAGATGACCATGTGGGTGGCTCTGATGGTGATGCGAGCTTGGGCTCGATGGCGAGGAGGCCTGAGGCGCGCCTGCTGAGTCAACGGTCCGAGCGGCCATGGTAGGAGCCGGGGCCGGAGCCGGGGCCGTGGCCTGGGCCGTGGCCTGGGCCGTCACCGCAGAGGGGACGAGGGCACAGGCAGAGGCATCGACAGGCCCAGGGGCAATGGCGGTGGCCGGGACTGGGGCCGGTGCGTGTATGAAGCGGTTGCGCAGACGGCTTGTTAGGGTCTCGAGTAGGTCGGCGAAGCGCTTGCCCAGGTGGACATCGTCAACAACGCAGTTGCGCAGCGCGTCGACCGTTCGGTCCATCAGGCCGATGGACAGCTCGACATCGGAACGTGGGGCACCCAGGGCGAAGGTCTTCAGAAGGAACATGGCGCCGCTGATGATGCGGAAGTATGTGCGCACGGGTGCGTGCTTGAGGTAGTCGTTGGGCAGCAGGCCGTCAACCACGGTGCGCAGGAGGTTGCGACTCCCGTCTACGACCTCCTTGACATACTCCTGGTCGGCGAGGCCGAAGCCGCCCACCCGACCGAGGGGCAGCTTGCCAAAGTAGTTTTGCGTCTGTGGCGATAGCTGTTGTTGATGCTGCTGCTGTTGATGCTGCTGATTTGCGCTTGCGGTGATGCCGTCCAGCCCGTCACCTACGCTATTGCCTGTCCTACTGCCTGCCCTATTGCTCGCTCCGTTGCTTGCCCCGTTACTGCTGCTTGCGGTGCTGTTCGCGCTTGTGCTGCTACGGCTGCCGCCGGCGCCGCTTATGGCCGAGCTGGTCGTGGCGTTTCCGGCATTGCTCGTGCACCGCTCGACGACGGCCTGGAGCGACAGAGAGTTGATGTAGATGCGCACGTACTCGTACTCGATGGTCAGCACATGGCGAATGTAGGGCGGAAGGCGGTAGCGTTCGAACTCTCGCCACCATTCGCGCAGCATCGGCTGAAACTCGCGCAGCAGCGCGATGTACTTGCCGCTCTGGATGATGTCTGTGGTGTGCTTGCGCGAGCGGAAGAGCTTCTCGTTGCCGACGTGCATGGCGTTGCTGATGCCGGCCCAGCAGTGGATGATCTGGTCGTCCAGCTCCAAGTCCGGGATGTAGTTGAACGTGTTCGCCATACCGGCTGACGCGGACGAAAGGCTGGTTCCAGGGGTGGCGCCCTCGACCGAGGTGGGCCGCCGCCGCGAAGATGAGGAACCCGCCACCGCCGGGTCCGTCTTGCGCAGGCTCTCTGGCACCATGTTGGTCCAGCCGAGCCGCCCGGCCAGCTGGGTGAGGTATATGAGGAGGAGCCGCTTGATGCGGTATGCCCGTAGCCGGTACGTCTCCTCCTCATACTCGGGCCGCGTGATGGCGCCGGCCGCCAGCAGCTCTTCCACGTCGTCGAACACACCGAGCTCGTACCCCAGGCCCATGGCCGTGCTCAGCAGCATCCAGCACATGCGGTCGCTGCGCCACGCCGGCTCCAGCCAGCTCTCGATCCGGCGCCCGCCCACACCGGCCGCCGATGGCCCGGGTCCCGGTCCCGGTGCCGAATGTCCGGGCAGCCCTCCCGGGACTGGCCGCTGCTGTCCATCCCCGTTGCCGTCTTGGAAGTCGCCATACACTCCGCCACCACCGATCTGGGCTGGCAGCAGGAGCTCGTCGATGGCTTCAGCCGGCGGGAAGTGCAGCGCCCTCGGGTGCCACTCGGTCAGAATCATCAGCGACTCGATCGTTCCCAGCGTGCGCAAGCTCCCCTTGCGAAGGCCGCGCCACGGCGCCGTGCTCGACGTCTGGTTGTCGTCCCCCGCGCCAAGCCCGGCGCCTTGCGAGGCCAGACCGCCGCCGCCGCCGCCGCCGCCTCCAGAGCCGCAGAACCCACCCCCGAAGGCCTCCTGGCCCCACACAACCCGCTCGATCATGCCGCGCAGGTACGTCCACAACTGCTCGTGAATGGCGTGCGATCGGCAGTGCCCGCCCGTGCCCGGCAGCTGCCGGTAGCGCGATGCGATGGTCAAAAGAGTCACCGTCAGAATGGGCTCTTCCGTGAGCAGAGTTAGGTGCGCCGCAGCGTTGCTGAACGTCGGAGGCGAAATGGGCGTCAATGGCGACAGGTACTCGTAGTAACTGCGCGGAGTTGTCATATTGTGTCAGCCAGCGGCGCCTCTCGGCAGATATAATCTGGGTGAGAAATCTGGGTGAGAAGAAGAGACCGCGGTTGCTGTGGCACATCTACACGGCAGCACTTCAACACTTACTAGTCTATATAATCGATGGCCTCCTGTGCCGTGAACCAGCCGGCCCTCACAAACCGGAAGCGCGCCCAAGCCTTCAACGCCTCTGCATACCCAGGTTCGCTGGTCGGGTCGCGTTTAGGCTCCAGCAACGGGTCGATGGGCTGCTGGTCGTTGTGCCGTTGCTGATCGCGTTGGTGGTGCTGGCGGTGATGCTGAGCCGGGTGCTGGCCAAGGTCGACGCCGTCGTCGTGGTTGTTGGTGGCGCCGCCGAGGGCCGGCCCTGGCATCATCCCAGCCTTTCCACTCGCCCGCGCCATGGCAGGGCCATTCCGCTCACCCTGGCGCAAAGGCTGGTCGCCGCCGTACCGCCGATCCCCTGCACCGCGTAGGTCTGCAGCGCGGCCGTCGCCGCGGTCTGGCGGCGGCACATTGAAGCTGACGGACTGAGATGCACCGGTCCGATGGCCCCGCACGCTGGCGCCAGGACCGGCGTCCTCATGCTTGTTGTGAGGGCTGTGATACGCAGAGCGCAGAGCGCAGAGCACAGAGCAACGGGGTTAGCACGTGTCCGCCAGCAAGCGCTTTCCCGCATTCAGCGGCGGAGCAGCGGCATATAACATCACTGGGAGGCAGGCCACTGCTGGGCTGCCTGCTGATTGCACATTACCTACCTGTCGGTGGCTGCCTTGTACAGCAGATCTAGGGCGTCATGGGGACCGTAGACCTCTCGGCGCATCACGGATTGCGCCTCGAAATTCTCTAGCGGCGCATCGATGGGCTCATCCGTTGCGTCATCAAAGCCGCGACTGGTTGAGGGGTGATCGCGGCTGGATGCCCCGGCCCGAGTCCCAGACTTCGCCCCAGGCCCGGTGCTGGCATCGGGAAGGGCGTCGTCGTAGTCGTTGTCGAAGCCGTACTCATCATCGTCGTCTCCAGTCGCGAAGGAGTCCCGGCGAGGACGCTTCAGGGGCTGCGACCGACCACGGGATCCGCCAGGAGTGAGCGGCACCTCTGAGAATAACCGGCGGTCCAGAGGGGGCGAGTCGGCATGCAGGCGCTTGCGGCGGTTGCGGGCGACGTACTCATCCTCCTCGGCGAACTGCGGTTCGTCGTCGGTCTTTCGCTTGCGACGGGTAGCGCTGAAGTAACAGTCCTTGCTCTCGCGCCGGCAGCGGACGCATGGCGGGTCGTGCGGGTTATCGACAGATCCGAGATCGCAGCGCACCTTGCGCCGACGGCATGGAATGCAGGCCTGATAAACACGCTTGTGCTGTTGTTGCTGTGGCAGGGATTGGGACTGGGATTGGGCTTGTAGTTGTGGTCTGGTTTGTATTTGTGGGGGCTGCTGGCCTCCGGTTGCTGGTAGCGGTGCCAGGGAGGTTGCTGGCGGCGCCGCAGTCGTCATCACCGTTGAGTGCGTAGAGTGCGTCGAGCGGAGGTCCCTTGAGTCAGCGACTGTGCTAGCGCCCGATGAAGTCGACGTTGCGAGGCCGCTCGGAGGAACAAGGTCGGCGCCAGTACCGATGGCGGAAGCGGAAGCAGACGACGCAGATGGCGACGACGCTAGGGCTTGGGCCTGGGCTTGGCTCGGCGCATTGGCCGCATCTGCTGTCGCGGAGGACGAGGATGACGAGGAGGAGTCGGCAACGGTGGCGGCAGCGGCGGCGTTGCGGAGGGCAGATTGCGCCGTACGGACGAAATATTGGGCCATGGCCTCGCCGGACTGCATGAGTGGAGTAATACCGGCCGGGCGAGTCGGCGAGTCCTTCGAGTCCGGGCTCTGTCGGTTTGCGACGGGTTATCTTTGCTGATCCAGGTTGCAAAGTGGAGGTCGAGTCGGGGAAGAGTGTGGGGTTTCCTAGGTCTTTTGACGGCGAAGGCGGCCCTCACTTTATGGTGTCGCCCCGCCTCAGGAGGAACCGCCGTGACCGGAGGGAAAGGCAGCGAGCAATTCGGAAGGCAAGCAACCCCTGTTATGGCAAAGGTACCTGCAACCTGCGGTGGGCCTAACAACGGGCCGCCCTGTGAGAGATCGGCTGCACATGCGTACGTACGACTTGTAATAGGAAAACAATAAAAAAAAAAAATAGTTTAGTAAAGATAATAATAATACATTATTTTCATCAAGCCCGGAAAGAAAATGAAGGAGAAGAAGACTTGAGCTTGTATTTTTGCGTTGTATTTGAACGTAGTACTGCTAACAATCTCGTGACATACATATCTCAAAAGGCACGGATAGTCTACCCCAAAATCCCCAACCGTCGCTCTCTCGTAGAAACGTCGCGAGATGTCCCGAGACATGGAGCCCATCCCTCACCCCCGAATTTCGGGCCTAGTCTTCGGGGCTCAATGATTTGAAGAACGAAAATGCCCGCGGCACCAAATTATAACTAAAATCCTTCCGTTGTATCCTCCCCCGCCAGCCTCTGTTCTCTCTGCCTTGCTCCTGCCCGAGTGATCTCTCTCTCCCCCTTCTCGATCGACTCCAACGTTTTTGCGAGACGCCTAGAACGCCGACAAATGCAAGCCTTCTTAACGTTACAGGAACGAAAGAATATCCATTGAGTAAGACGCCACTGATAAACAGCGCCTGGTGCGGTTGCGCGCGAGCTCCTGCTCCTGACAGACGCGTGTTTCTGGTGCTTGCTTCTCTACTTGAGGCGCCACGCTTGCTCGGAAGATTGCTGAACCACAGTGTCAGCATTCCATTCACTACGCCATCCTGGGATGTGAACCGAGGCCAGTGTAACGCGGAGCCAGTCGATGGGAAGAACTTACAATGTAGTCCCATATCATCTTCGTGAGAGCGTCAGGCATTGTGTATAGATCCACCGTGAATTCGCCAGCTGTGGTAAAAGGGCAATGTCGACAAAGCGTTAGAATGATAGAAGCAGATATGGCGTATTTATGAACAGCTTTGATCGAGCACGGGAGAGCAACTGCGTGCAAGTACAAACCGAGAGGGATTCAAGGGGAATGAAGAGAGAGGATGGGGAGGAAGGGAGGGGAGGTAGAAGGGCAAGGGGGAGTTGGGACCAAAGGAGCGTCTGGCTGGACGAGACAGTGTTCACGCACCGTCGACATTGTTAAGCACATATGTGTCTTCAGCCTTGTGGTCGTGAATCAGCTGGATCACGTGCACGAGATCATCGTCGTTGAGCTTCACGACAGCATTGGCTAGCTTCTCAAGATCCCATGGCTTCTTCTTCTTCCCTCCATCTTGGGTCTTGCGCGCCTTGCGGTCGTCGTCGGTCGGCAGTGGACCGGAGTCTCGAAGTAGGTTCTGCAGCGCCTGGGACGGATTTCGGAACGAGATGGGCTTGGTAACCTCGTAGACGGGCTTGGCAAAGTTCAGGTCGTGTACGATGCTTTGCTTGCCCCCCTTCTCTGTCGTGAAGAGCTCGATGGTCATCTCAAACTCTCCCCAGCCCTCGTTCGTGCACCTGAAGGGGGGCTCGTTGAAAGCTACACGGGGCATGTCAGCCTTTGTAGGCCCCATGCAGACTCGCTATGCGGAACATGGATGGAAGGAACGATGGAGATACAGCGCGGGCGGCGCACATGAAGATGCACAAGCAGACGCAGCCGGAACTTACTCTGCACGGGGTTGTCGAAAGAGGGGTGCAGGTTGTAAACGACCTTGGTGAAGCACTTGGCCGGCACCCGCTTCCCACTCTGGTCAAGAAGATAAACCTCGACAGACCACTCTTTCATGGGGAAGCCCTCCATTTGCGGCGGCTTGTTTCTAAGTCACTCGTCAGCCATTGCGATCGCAAACCCAGGATCAAGGAGTGGCCCGCGAGGGCGAGTTGTCAAGGTGCCGCAGGGATGGCGGGGATGTCTGCCCGTTGGCGAGCTAGGATGACGAGTTGACGAGAGAAAGCTCTACGTGGAGTACGGTTCAGGTCCGTGGCGGTGAGGAAGATGGGCATACATGTTGTGCTGCTCGGTGACGAGCCTAAGCTCGCGCTGTTCGAGAGATGCAAGGCATCTTGTCAGTCAGCGCTGGATGAAAAATAACGGGTATTAAGGGCGAGCATCTTCGCTAACCTCGACGATCATTTTAGCAACACCTTCCAACTAGGTAGCACAGCAACGGAGATGGGATCGCGTAGATTTGTCGTGGAGGTTTGTCGAGAAATTCCTATGACCTTGGTCGGGGTGGAAGGTGGAATTTCAGGCCGTTCTCAGGAGAAAGTAGAGTTCGTGTTGCAGCTCGACCAAGCCGCGTTCGATTTGGCGTCTCAGCTGCGACACCACATTCGCAACGACGAACCGGACTGGGACGTGATTGGATCAAGTGTCCAAGTGGGGCTGTCAGTGAGGTGCCTGGACACTATGATGCGCAAAAGCATGCGAATCACGTGGCTGCCGTCACACCGAACAACCCTCAAGAATCTACTGTGTACAACGCACGCATGGTCGCGGGAACGCTTGAATATCTAATGCCGTCGGATGCTGCTACCTACCAGATAAATCACACACCTACCTACCTACTTACCTAGGTTGGTAGGTAGGCAGTACGCTTTGCCCTGTCTTGATCACCACACCTTGCACCGCTGCTGGGCCTGTCTGGGGAGCTCACGTGACAGATGAGGAGAGGGGAGAAGAGATGTCAAGGTGGAGTCTCCAATAGCTTGACAACCATTTTTGCTAACTACCTAAGATTCGAAGATGCCCAGGGCGAGAGAAGGCAGGGTAATAGTTCTAGGCAAACGGATAACGACGTGAGGTGAGTGCTGGGGTTGGGTACTGGATGTTGCGTGACGAGTGTCCAGATCTAGGCGCTGTGCGCGGTGTGCTGTGTGCTTTGTGCTTTGTGCTGTGTGTTATTTTCTGGGTTCTGGGCAACCTGCGCCTCGCTTTCTGAGCGCGGGGCACCTGGTGGGGGAGGTGGGATACGACGAAGAGAAGCCGATGGATAGATAGCAGCGACCTTCGGTGACGACCGGCGATAAACTGGGCAAGTGGGTGACGACGGAGACGACGACTGCCACGGCAACGTTCAAAGGAGGCCAGGCCATAAGTCCTGGCCCAACCGCGGGCGTGGGTTATGCTGGTTGGCGCCTATGATGCCTCATCCGCCTTGTCGGCCTTGCCGGCTTGATCGGCCTCCTCAGCGGTTCCAGTAGCCTCGGCACTCTTCTCCTTCTCCTCGTCGGCCTCCGCCCGGGCCTTCTGGAACAGCACCTCGTTCTCCTTCTGCGCCTTGATAAAGGCATCTTTGAAGAGATTCGCGTCTGGGCAATGCATACAGGCGCGGCGTTAGCGTCGTGAACCTCGGTTGGCCGCCTCTTCATTGGGTCGCACTCACTGTCAGAATTGGCAAACCGGATGGCCAGGGTGACGCCCTCAGGCTCGCCCTCGCTGACGTCAGCGGCGGCGTTCCAGACCCAGCTGCGGTCTGAGCCGACATTCGGAGACAACTTCATCTCGGGAACAACTAATCGAGACTTCTTTAGCATTTCTGTCCCGGGGAGGAGCACTCCGGGGTCCGCGGGTGAATGACTTCTGGGGTGCCATACTATAGTGGTTCGCGCAAACCTTGAGAGTCTTGTCTCGGCGCATGACCAAGCGAGTCTTTCCATTCTCGCGATGCTTTAACAGCCGAACGTCGCCCGTGCCGCGTTCTTTCCACTCGCTTGTGTCGCGCACAAACTTGAAGAGCTTGGCCCGCATCTTGAACACTTGCTCCTCCGACTCCTCGTTGGTCTTCACCTCGACCTTCTCGGTAAGTCGGATAACAGGTTCGAAGTGCACATCCTCAGACTCGGGGGGCTGTTCATCCTGTTTGTGGCAAATTGGAGCCTGTTAGTTCTCGTGCTTTTGCGAAACGGGGCTGGAGAGAGGATGGATGTAAACGGACATCGTCGGCGGCAGCGGCCGCAGCTGCCTCTCGCTGAGCCTTAGCGCTCCCCGAAACGTCACCACGGCCCTCATTATCATCCTTCTTCTCCTTCTTAGCACCTCCTCCGAACATAGAAAAGACAGCAGCCGAAGTAACCGGCTTTGACTCCTAGGTCGCGGGCGGAAAATGTCAGCAGTGTAGCACTTGACGAGCCTTAGGTCATCGGACATGCCACGGCGAACGGCCACGGCGTGGTTGACATTAATTCGTCTCAGGGCAGGAGGGAAAACGAACGTCTTGAGGGGCAGCCTCTGGCGCGCTCACGGCCTCAACGGGCTTGTCCGTAGATTCGGTGGTCGCCATATTCGGGACTGGTGAGATGGAATTCTGTTGCAAGCGGGGCGGATATCAGTCTACCGGTTTGCTGAGGCGTCAGGCGCGGGGGGATGGGACCTGAGCATGGAAATTTGCTGTATTATCTTCCATGCACTGGTCCACTTGAAAACGAGAGAAGAGGACAGAGAAAGAGGTGAATGCGACAAACGCTGATCGAAATCGCGATAGAGAATCCGGTATAAAAAAACTGCACCCACCTAGCGCTATGTGAATAACAGTACCGTCACCAAGCGGAGGACTGCCTTGATGGTGTGCAGTCGAAATGTTGCGCAGAGATGGAGGGTTTGTGCAAGAAAATACAGCGCCACTGCCCCTCTCGTTGTTGGAATGCTGGGGAGTCAACAACCTTAGATCACCCCGCCTCGTACATGCCCCATCCTATCTTTGATTGGGGTTGAGGTACTACGTACCTTCATCCAGGTACCTCTATGGCAGACTTGGTACGTATGTACCTAGCACTTAGCAGGCTCGCCCCCCCACTTGAAGTCCCACCTCCACGATTATGCCCCACTATCAGCTCAGGCGGTTCGACCTGGCACGCTGGCTCCTGGCTCCTGACAGCCCCATACTGTGGTAGGCTCGCGATGATGTCCTGGGTTTTACACAAGGACATACAGACCTACCTATGCATAGCATCTCTCTTGTCTTGCAGGACCGGGCGTGCCGGGCGATGTCGAAAAATGAGGCTTGGTTCGGGACGGCAGACTGCTTAATACCTGGTATACATCGGGGAAGTCACCTGTCTCGGTTGGGCAATGGGCCTGGCGCAGAGAGCAAGAGGAACATGATGGTTGCGCCGTGCATTCAGACGGTCCGTAGTTGAGAGGAAGGAATAAAAGAAAGAAACACACTGAGTTGCGGAGATCAAAGCGATTGTATGACTAAGACAACAGAGCAAGTAAACGAAACCCTGAACGCCTAATATCCTCAAGCGGCTCCCACCTCGACAAGGGCAAGCTGACTTGCGCAGACATCGTGAGCGTCCGGCTAATCAACAGCTCGTCAGTATATCATGCCGAAGGTTTCCCGCGGAGGTAGTCTCCTAAAGAAAACTTGCGCGCCAACCCCGGCTCCCGTAAGGCTCGTCTATCAAGCAGCTGGCGATGCTTGGTTCCTAGAAACTCGGTTGCCTTTGCCTCATACCGTGTGAACTCGGCAAGATCACCCCGCACCTTGAGCCAAATCAAACGCGAACCAATCCGCGCCCGGAGAATGTTGAAGCCCAGATCATCCCTCCAGTCCCGAACGGCGCGGATATGAGGCGAGAGGCCGCCCTGTGCCTCCACTCGGATCTTGGCAACTGTGTCCGCGACGGAGCTTTTGAACCGATTCAGAGTCTTGCCCGAATATCCGTGAACAACATGACTGACGCTTTTGATCGAATCGGTGGCCGAAGCCGTGTCATCCCGGACTCGAGAGGCGACTGAAAGGATAGCGGGTAGGTAGGTATCCTCGATAGCTCGCGCCGCTTCGTCGGCAGACTTTGCTAGCTTTTGGGCGAAGTCCTGGAGAATGCTTGGCTGGACGGTCTTGGTCGACATTACAGTAACCGTCACGGTGGTTGGAACCGCGACTGTGGTAGTCGAAGCGACATGTGGTTGTGGCGCGAACGGAGTTCCCTGGTTGATGGGCTTGATGCTGTCTCCGTAGACCCGGACGAGGGTGGAAAGCGCGAGCGGAACGAGGACGACGGCGACAGCGAGACAAACTGCGCGTATGAACCGGCCGACGTCGATGTCGCCCCCTGCACTCGACATCTGGCAAGTGGGAGTGTCATTTAAGGACGACGCGTCCACGTTACACTTAGACGCTTCATCCGCGTTCTGTTCCGGGCGATGCCCAAAGTCGATGCACTCCTGAGCCTCCGCGGTGCTGCGGCTCGATTCAGCGGCGGCCGGCCGGCTTGACCGCAAGTGATACGCCAGGTCACGGACGTTGCTCATGGACGCCTGGTGGGAAGGGCTTCCCAAGGCCGCGTCAGCGTATTTCATGGCGACTGACCGCGGCAGCTCAGTCTCGTCGTCAACGCCGTCGTTGCCGTCGTCGGTATCATCATCACCGCCGTCCTCGCCATGACTGCCGTCGTGGCTGTCAATTTCGTTGGCATGGTCGGTGCTAGCCAGGCTGTTGATGTCGTCGGGCTGGCCGAGGAGATCAAGGTCGCTATCGATGGACTCGGTAGCACGGTCATCTTGTGACTCCGTCTCCCCGTCGGTGTTGATCAGTTCGTAGGTAGAGTCGGCCAGACTGTCCTCCTCGGCGGCGACGGGAGTCGAGGAACCGAATGCGTGATGCATGACGTCCGGAGAGCTGGAGGAAATCCAGTTGGCGAGACGCTGACTGCCCTGGGGTCTGGGGAAGCGGAGAGTTGGAACCGAGGCTGACGTTGATGCTGGGGAGGACACAGGCATCCCCCGATTATCGGCCTGCCGTGCGTGACGTGGAGAAGCTGTTGATAGCGGAGTTAGGCTTCGAGTGAGAGGCGGGGTTGGTTCGAGAGGGCGGTCGCTCATGTGGCCGATGCGTTGCTCCCAGGGCTGGGTGTTGGGCCAGGCGAGTGCAGGCTCAGAATGGTTGTGTAAATACATACCAGTAGGTAGGATGTGAGAATGAAGACGACAAACGGTAGTCACACGGGGTTGGATTGCATTTCCCGTCCCACTGAAGAAAGGCACGGAAAGAGTAGGCGAAGATGGTGGGTGCAAACGAAACGAGTCGCCAGGTCTGCGATGGCGGGGTGCGAGTGGCCAGTCACAGCTCTTTGTCGGGGAAAGTATGGACGAGAAACGGACTGGATTTCACGTTGGTTCCGGGCGACGTGATACGAGAGAGATGTAGGTCCACGGGTCTTCTGATTTACATGTCGAAGTTTGTTCGAACCTACAACGAAGAATGAGGTAGGTGAGGGAAAGAAGGTCTGCAAGGCGTGAGTTGAGTTGGTCCAGGCAACAGACTGCCCCGCAACGTGAATATCAGGAAGAGGCGCGAGGGCCCGCGCTTACCATGCGGACGAGCCTGTGACTGGCCCGTCGTTCAGCAGTGCAGCACTCAGCCAGCCGGATTACAGCTCCAGTCATGTCCATCACAGCACAGCCTTTGACGCCTACAGCGGTACCTATTCGGTCACTGCCGCCTCCTCCCATCCCGGGGTGGCACTACTTGGAGTCTTGCGGCCATTATCAAGCCAACGACAAAAGCTAGCGACGCCTCGAGTTGTATTTAATGTCGATGAGGAAGGCTTTAAGCTTATCACAATGAGAACTGACGATAAGGCAACGCTGGAAGTGGGCGACTGCATCAGGTGGGGATTATTAGTGGGACGGGATCGATCCTGGGCGAAGGGGCAGCACGGTGAGTAAGAAGACTTGGAGTTCAGGGTGAACAGAACTGAAGGCACAAGATCTGCACGGGCAGACCGTCAGCTGTTAACCAGTTGCTGGCATCGTTAGCTGCCGGCACTCCGAACTGCATTCTGAGTCCACTCCTGATGCAATGTGGTCCCTGGAGCTTTTCATTTTGAAGTCCTAGCCTTCGGAAAGGTCGGATTGGCTAATAGGTGAGGAGACCAGTTTCAATTTTGTGAGTTCATGGAGCCAGAGTGTACGTAGGTTGGTTGCAAAAGTGTTGAGAAAAGGGTACATGGGTAAGGTCGTACCACGATTCTTGGTGGCAATCCCTCTATAAAGGAATGCGTTTAGCGATACCATTCAGGGGCAGACAACCTAAAATCGCCTAGGAATTTAGGGGCATTACAGGACGGAAGCTTACACCAGCACAGTTTACACACGTAACCCTGCGTGACCGTATTGTCCGTTCTTCATTCTCATCACTTTTGCAACCGACCTCCGTACCTCCGGAGAGAGGGACGGAGAGAGGGATCTTTCAGACACTTGACAGGTATCAAACGGTTCCACTCCGTGCTGACCTGGACAACCTGGGGATGCTCCCAATCCCGTCGTTCGTTCCGCTTATGATTGCACGACTCCGACATACAGCCCGGTTGACAAAATCGCCAGAGCAACTATCCAATGTGCCTAGCCCTGAAAACTCACGGTATGGCTTCCGTAGGTCATAAGATGTGAGTAGAGGTAAGCTGGGAGACAGGCGTGGTGTTCTCACTCTGCGAGAGCTTGCGTGGCGCTCAACGCTCGAGCGGGTGCGCATCCAAGACATCTACTTCTGGGGATCTATTTTCGATCAAAATCCCAGGCCCCCAACAGGGCCTGGGGACGGCTGATTAGGAAAAACGGTTGATTAGGAA
>PYST01000571.1:0-15856 GCA_003049485.1 Ophioceras dolichostomum
GGGATCAGCGATAGGCCAAAGCTTGCGTTTGGCCCAGGCTTTAGTGCAGTGGACTGGGTGGGCTGGGGTTTTTGTCCTTCCACACCCACCACCTCGTCACGGCCTTCGTCAGGCCGAGCGCTCTGTATCTGTCCGTGATGTTGGCTGTCCACCAGACTGCATAGTCCTTTCTGGCCTGAAGACGGGCCAGCGAGTGGATTCCTGCGACTGTCGGTAGCGCGCCGTCCGGTATTGGGAGCTCCGCGCCCGCCTTGGCTTGTTGATCCGCTTGTTCATTCCCGGTGATGCCTTTGTGCCCCGGCACCCAGCGGATTGATATGTCGTGGCAGTTCATAGCTGCGTCTTAGTTCTTATAAGATACTATTGATTCTCAATTACCATCAACACGGACGGGTAACCTTCCAAAGGCCACTGCCGGTGAGTTTCAGTCAAAGAAATACGCAAGGTACCCGACAGACCCGAAGATCAATAATGATCACACTCGCAAGCGGCCCATAGCAAGGCACGGAGGCGCGTTGACCTGTGATTCAGTAGTTGAACCTGCCTCGTACCGACACCGTCTATTGGCTATTAGCTAGCTCGAAGCAGGTACCTAGGTAGGTACCTACCTACCTGGCTAAATGAACGCTGGCAACGTCTCAGACGAGGTTATAACCCAGTGCATCCGCCGCATGTAGTCAAGATGATACATATCGTCCAGAAAGTCATCCTGCGTCCACGACCGCTTGAGAAGCTCGACGACGCCGCCCAGCGGCTGCTGCAATCCCCCATCACCAACAGACCTACCGTCATCTTGACCATCCTCGCCCTTGCTCTCGCCCTTGCCCTCGCAAGACCCAGCATGAGACCCAACCACGCCGGCAACAGACCGCGTCCGCCTCGCCAAATCCAGCACCGCCCGCCGCTGCTCCTCGTTCCTCGCCTCACACCCCACAATAAACGACGCAAAGGGCGCGCTACACTTCTCAATCTTCGGCACGACAGCAAACGCCTCCTCCACAAGCGAAGAAAGCAGAGCCGACTCGCCCGAAACCCTCCTCGCGGACCTCTCAAAGTAAATCCTCGTAGCAAGCAGGAACAGCAACCTCTGCCTCCCTCTCCCCTCTCCCTCCTTCTCCCTGTCAACCATCTCCCTAAATCGCCCCAATGCATCCTCCAACGCCTTCCCCAAACCAACCAGCACACCCCGGTACTCCCTAGAATGATACTCCGCGTCCTCGGGGCCCTTGATAGCGGTGTTAACCACCCTGTCCAACAGCACCGTCTCCTCGGCCAGACACCCCTCAAAGGCGGACAGTTGCGCCTCGTGCGGCGCGCAGTGCACACTACTGTCTGCGCCGTATCCCGAGAGTCTCAAGGTGGGGTCGACGGTGTATGTGCTGGTTAGGGGCCGTCGCCAGTGACGGGCTGAGAAGTGGCCTAGTGTGGCGCGGTGGTGGATGTGGCGGTAGAGGAGTTGGGCTTCGGGGAGGGTTTGGATGGTGGGTGAGGAAGACGACGGAGAGGAGAAAGAAGAAGAGGAGGAAGAGGACAGAGAGGAGAAAGAAGAAGAGGAGGAAGAGGAAGGGGAGCAGGTGGGGGAGGTGGAAGAGGGGGAGCATGTGATATGCTTGAGGAGGGTTTTGGCGATGCAGATGTGGGAGCCCCAAAATGTCGTTGATGCTGTTAACAGGGTTGTCTGCGTTTGTGAGGAAAGGCTTTGTTAGTGACCAGATGTGTAGTTACCATATTTTCAAAAGCCAGATAGGGCATATGGTACGGTTAGTGCCTGTAGGGAGCCGGAGTGGAGAAGGCTACCTCGACCTGGCAGAGAACGAGATTAGCCGCCATGTGCTGCAGGGTCTGCTGCAGGTCCATGGAGCCACTAGCGACTGCGCTCTGCATGTCTTTCAGGGCCCAGGCTTTCAGCCGGCGGGCCTCGTCGACGTTGCCGTGCAGATGGAGAGAGGAGAGGGCGAGGACGGCGAAGAGAACGGCGTGGCTGGATGGGGAGTCGTCGAGCTTGCAGAGGCGGAGGAGGAGATCGCGGAAGGTGAGGTCTTCGAAGTCGATTTTGGGGAGGGTGTTTTCGACTTGGTGGTAGACTGGATGGGGGTTGAGGCAGATACAGGGTGGTCAGTCGGCTTCAGGGGTTGTTGCACTAAGCGAGGTAACTGGCACGGGTGTGGATCTAGTGGCCGAAGAAACCCACAATAAGACAACAGGTTCGACCCGCCAGGAGAGACCTCTTCAAGATCGGAGAATAGGGACCCGATGGCTCGGGATGGCTGAGCGGTGGCTGAGTGGTTTTGGTGGTGGAAGAAGAGGCTGGCTCGGGTGGTCATCGCGTGGTGCTCTACAAAGGGGCCCGGCTTTAGCTGCTTATGGATCTCTAAGGCGAGTACGGCTGCCTTAACGAGTGATGGAGCGGGTGGAATTACTACTCACCTTGGTCCAGAGGGTTGAGCATGGCGATGTGTACCCTCATCTCAGGACTCGATATGTTGACAAAGAACTGCTCATCGCCATCAGACTGCCTTCCTTTAGCCGCCGGAGCAGGACCTACGAGCGCTCGTTGGGTGTTGGGTCGTGGCCAAGAGAGCTTGAGCAGCTCTCGGTTGCACACTCGCTTGGAGCGCTCGCAGTTCCCGCACACGGGCGACCCCAGGTCACATCGAATCTTGCGTTCTGGGTAGTAACCGGGTGGGGGTCTCAGTGATTCTCCCTCATTGAGTCCGTCAACCATGTGCCTCCGCATTCTAGGGGTAGCTAGGTAGCGAGCGTTGTCTAGCGGCAGCACTTGTGGCGGGAGAAGCCGCTCCATCCGAGGGAAGGGGGACGGTCACAGGGGCGGTTGCTGAGATGGGTCTGTCTCCGCACACCACTCGCACGTACTTTTGCAGGTTTGGCAGCTGAGGCTCTCGGATTTTCTTGCCATGTTGCCGTGCTGGTACCGGTGCCTGTCAAGGTCCTTCTCGATTGGTAGTGGACAATCCTTAGGTGGGAATAGACTGGTCGCTTTGGAGATTTCTGTGCCTCCTGACTTTCGCAAAACTGATTACCTTTAATTACTCCATAGACCATCCCTTGGTCGATAGAATGACGACCCCGATCTCGAAACGACGGAGAGTATAACAGAAAATGGTGATGGATGTGGAATCAAATGTTGAGGGCGCCACGATGTAAAGAGGGGAAGGAAAAATCGCCCCCTCCATTTTGTCGATGCCTCCCTCCGACTTTGTTCGGGAGTTCCAAAAAGGGGGAGCTGCAGATTTGTGGCCCAGCCGAAGCCGGTTTGGGGAGTATAGCAGGAATTCCCGAGCCGAGTGTTCCGCCACATCTGGTCCTCTTATCTTATCCCCACATATTGCTTTGTCAGAGCGAAGAGTGAACTCAACGACGACGGTACACTTCGGCGACGCTCCCTATATATTCCCCAAGAGGGCAGCAGGGGGGTGTCACTGCACCTGGTAAGTAATGCACGGTCTGCTGCTCAATGAATTCCTTATACATACCTAGCGATCGACTCTCTCGTAAACTAGCCACGCAACGAGGCTCCCAATTACTGACGGCTGATCTACGGGAGTGTAGTACGTCGACCATGGACTCTGATCCGCAGCGTCTCAATCAACACTCCGACAAACCCGATGCAGCTGGTTGATGAAGGTTGTCCCCATTTAGACTCCGAGGTGTTGGTTCAGCTCAGTGGCCCAGCTGCAATGTCACATTTTTTTTTTACAGCGAATGTTATCAGTCGCTCGGGTCCCGTCCCCATGTCTAATCAGGCTACCTACTATGGAAGGTAGGTATCTACCTACCTACCTACATGTATTGGTACTTTCGCCCCATAAAGACGTGTAACCCCGGCCTTTATTATCTAGCGGCTCCGCGGATGGGGCCTACAGCGTCGTGCCGGCTCCTGTATCCGGAATATTCAGATTCTCTCAGGGACCCATATGGATATACGCAGCCCACAGCCTCGGATCGCCAACACGCCAGAGATGCCTGCGGCGCCGCGCGCGGGCGGCCGTCAGAGAGTGTCCGTCTCTGGAATGATCAGAGATATCAAACCCAGCAGCACCAAGACCCGCAAGGTCGCGCAGCGCCCTCGCGCCGTCGTGCACACCGCGCGCCACAGCCTCATCCGAGGCGAACAGACCACCAGCCCGCGCGACGGCGGCGTAGACGCTGCGCGCGACCTCGACGCAGTGGCCGTCCGAGACCTCCCACAGTGAGCCCACGACGTGCTGGAAGCCGACTAGCTGGCAGGCGCTCATCAGGTGCAGCCCCTCGTCGGCCAGCTCGTCGGCGCGGCTGCTACCCGTCGAGCAGGCGGACAGGTAGGCTAGGAAGCGCGGCCGCTCGTGCCGCCGGAACTCATCGATCAGGTCCGCCACCGTCAGCGGCGCCCGCTTCCAGTCGCTCAGCAGCAGCGTGCTGCGCAGCGGGTCGGAGGCGTGGGACAGCCCGTGACCGGCGAAGTGCAGCAGGCTGGCGTCGCGCAGGCGCCGGATCACCTCGGCCCTGTCCGGATCCACGAGCACGTCGGGCACGTCAATGGCGGTGGTCGTCGACTGTGACGAAGGCTGCTTCGAAAGCAGCTGGTCGCGGACGGCCTTGGCCTCGTCCCTGGCGGCTCCAAGCGTGGCATGATCCTCAGTCACCTCCATGGCCACGACTAGCGCTCTGGGCGGCGGCAGGCTTTCTGCCGTCACCGCCTCCTCTTCCGCCTCCTCGAGATTTTTGTGGGCGCCTCGCAGGCGATTTCGCTGTGCGAACAGCAAAGCCCTGATGGATGGGCTATATGAAGACAAGGCCCGCTCGAGCAGTGTGTCCGGCAGCGCAGCTCCTTCTTCGTAGTGGCCTGCGGCGTGTATAGGCAGCGCGCACAAGGGGCCCGTCGGGATCCACCACACGCGCGGCAGCTTGGCCTTCTCCTGGACCGCCTCCGGCTTCTCCTTCGGACACTCTCCCTCCGCCTGGCCTCCTGCTGGGTAGCTCTTCTCCGCCGCGGTCTCCGAGATATTCGTCTCGCGTAGTAGTTCCTCCAACCGGTCTTGCTGATTGGCCCCCTGCTCGGCCTGGCCATTTTTCTCAGTCCTTGATACTAGAGCCGCCCTGTTCCGGTTGATCTTCTCGAGGCGCTGGAGCACCGGCCACGCTAGCTCGTCCCAGAGCCACGCCAGAAGCTTGAACATTTCGGGCTCCGTGATCGACTTCGAGTTGAGCGCGCGGCTCCACCTGACGATGTCAGAGTGTCTGAGGCCCGGCAGCCGCTCCAGCTCGACGTCGCGATCGTGGTGAACGATGAAGGCGTCGCACCGGAACGTACTGACATTCACAACCACGATGGACCCCGCCGCGGCGGCGCACTGCAGTTCAGTCACTGGCGGGGTCCGCATAAAGTCCTCGAAACCCTCAAGCCCCTGAATCTTCTTAATTAGGACCTCAAAATCTT
Organism: Ophioceras dolichostomum; assembly: GCA_003049485.1. NCBI lineage: Eukaryota > Fungi > Ascomycota > Sordariomycetes > Magnaporthales > Ophioceraceae > Ophioceras > Ophioceras dolichostomum. The sequence continues at coordinate 5,438 of PYST01000571.1, forward strand.
GCGCGAGCCGCTCCCGCCGTGTGGGTTCCGCAAACGAGGCAAGGGCCGTGCGGGCAGTCATGGGCGAGCCGTGTGATGCTGCAACAGCAGCACCAGCACTATCGTTGGTAATGGGGGGAGCATCGTCAGCGGCCGCTGCTGCCCCCGGAATCGGGCTGTCCAGGGCGTCACGCAGGCGCTCGAACTCGTCTGCTTCGTGGGTAAACTGCGGGTTGGCGCGCAGGGCGGCGACGTTGGAACGAGCCTCGAACAGCAGGCCGAGGATGACGCCGCGTCCCTCCTCGAGTACAGCGAGGGCATCTCCGGCCGTGGCTCCCACCTCGAGCGCGGTGGCCGCCGCCAGTGTGGCCAGGCCCGCGAACTTGCGCACGATGTTCTGCTGGTCCGCCTGGCGCAGCGAGCGCGGGCTGACGCGGCGCAGCTGCTCTACAGCGTATTTCAGCAGGCCGTTGGCGCGAGTGAAATCGGCTTTGCGTTCCACCAGTAAAGTTGCCGCCCAAAGCGCCGCCCGCACTCCCAACGACGGTGAGGTCGCGCTGCTGCATCGCGAGCAGCTCTCGAATGCGTCGATGGCACCGTCGAGGTCGGCGTCGGCTTGACTCTTTTCGAATCGACGCGCCAGTGTCTGGCCGAGATTGACGAGGTATTGGGCCTTTTGTGGGGACGTATCAGGCGTATCGCGCACCGTGGCCTGCATAGCCGACACTGCGGCCGCCCAGTGCGGCGCCGCGATGCTCTCTGGCAGACTTTGCGCCTTCGCACTGAGCGCTATCGCGAGGACGCCGCGAGCCTGGAGGCTGGCAATGTCGCTCTCCGGCATCAGCGTCTCGGCCTCCTTGGCCAGGGCAAGGGTACGGTCCAGCTCCCGGTACTTCTGGTCGGGCGGCAATAGTTCCATACGGTCTAGCAGCTGGGATGCCAGAAGCTTCATATAGTCCCCTCTCTGCTGGCTCTTCGCTGGAGCCCTGTCCACCGCCTTCTCGCTCAGCCTAATAGCCTCGTCAATGTCCTGCCGCGCCTGGGCCGTGTAATGGTTGCTGGGTCGCTGGCGGTATGCGTAGGATCGCTCCTGCAACATGTGGCTTAGGTTGGCAACATCCTGGGTGTACTGAATATTGGTCTCCTCCAGTGCGCTGAGCGCCTTCTGGGCGGCGGCGGTGGCATCGGATATGTCTTCCCAGATCTCTGTCCGCAGGTATCGATGCAGGAGAAGCATCATGAGCGCCCTCCAGTATCCGTCGTCGGCCTCGGGGCCCTCTACCTCCCCCAGATGAGACAAGCGGTGGCAGAACTCTATCCCCCTGTTCAAGACCTCCGCGTCGCCGGTGACACGAAACACGGCCCGATGGGCATAGGCATAACACGCCCCATATCTCCGACGGCGCTTGTCATCGGGCGGCAGCAGCTCGGACGCCTCCTTGGCCGTGTCCATTTCCCGCTGTGCCCTCACTGCCGCCTCCTGCGGGCTCACCTCGACGTACCCTATTGCCTCGTTCAGCGCGGACAGCTTTAGGTTGAGATTATACAGGAGCATTGCCCGTTCCTTGTCGTGCTTGGCGCCCGTGTCGGGGCTGAGGCCCAGCGCGCGTTCCGCTACGGCTACCGATTCGCGTATGTCGCCGAGATTGCTCGCAGCCAGATATCTAAGGTAGAGCAGAAGCGACAGCCTCTCCAGGCACCGAGCCTGTCGATGGGCCATTTTTAGCCCGTCGAAGGCCTTTCTGAGGCATTCGATGCCATAGTCAATATTGCCTGTCCCCTTTTGCTCGAACCTCTCGCACTGCTCCGCTATCATGCCGCCGAGATTGAAGAGTGCATCGGGCTTCTGCGCAGCGTTTTGCTCCTGGGACGCGGCAGCCACTACATCCTCGGCCGCCTTGACAGCCGCCTCCGCTTTGATCTCGGTCGGGGATGCTTCGTATTGCGTCCGTATGAGGTTCCGCAGGGAGCATTGAAATATAAACCTCAGCGGGTCCCTGCTTGTCCGGCTCGATATTTCTCTCCTGTTGAAGGGTTCTGTATTCTCATCGATTTCTAGAGACGTATGCGCCAAAAGGTACTTTTCGTCAGCGGCGTGTTCGCGTTGTTTCAGTCCGGGCGCTCTTAGGGACCTACTGTTTCGTCTGTCGGGCGCAATGATGATCTGGTCAAGCTGGTCTGGCGTCCACGTGAACCCCACCTCACTTTTCCCTGCCTCCCTGTGCACATACGTAGTGGCATCTGCCACTTCCAGCATCTCAGCGAGCCGCCGCATGCGGCGGGCATAGGTGTCGCCGTCATCATCCGGTGTACCTTGAACAGCTATCTGGATCAGATTTAGGGCGCGGTCAAGGTGGCGTTTGACAAGGTTCCGCTCGAACAACGTCCGGGCGAGCCCGCTTGCCTCCTCCTGCAGCTGCGCCAGCGTGTCGCCATCGACGCTGTCATTCCTGCTGCCGCTGCTGCCCGGCGCTGAGGCCGGAGACAGACGCTCGACAACCTGGATGGCGCTGTCGAGGTCGTCATCCGCCTTGGTGTGCTCGTAAATGGCGCGCCGGGCTGCATACACCATCGGCTGTGAGCCCGGGTCCTCCTCAACCGCCGTCGCAAGTGACCGCAGCGCCTCCTCATCCATGCTGCGCAAAAGCTCGTACAGATCGTCAGTTGGGAGCGTCGAAGACATGGCGAATGCGCTTGGCTAGCGATATCTGCAACGGTTTAGGCCGCCGACCTGTTGCTGGGACTGTCAAAAGTCAGAATTCTTGGCCACGCGGGCTTTTGGTGGACGATGCTAAAGGAGCGCCTTAGGTGTGTTGGGTACCGCTCGCAGTTGGCTCCTGGCTTTCGGCAAGTTGAACACCTAGATGCTCGTAGACTGCTTTGTTTTGCATCAAATTGAAAGGTGTTGGCTAGGAGGGGATCTGCGTTGCTGATGATGCCTTGCCCAATGCATCGGGCTTCGACGAAGCAACCCCGCTTCCCCCCAAAACAGCGAATATTAGGCGCCAGTAGGGGATGCCTGCTGTACTGCCTGCTGCCGCTCCACCACTGTGCGGCGTTTTGGGCCAGCCATTTCTGCACTGTTGCACAATATTCTCGGACTCGCCGACCTCTTTGCCGTGCTGCAATGTGACGCTGACGCTAGTTCGATGGCGCGCAGCAGCTGAAAATCGGATGGTGTGGGAGATGCGGCTCCCGTTGGCTGTATGCAAGGTGAAGAGGCGTCAACCGTGGGAGAGGAGGAGAGTCAATGAGCGGCTCGAAAAGGATAAGGGGGACAGGCATAGCCAGGCAGTAAAGGGAATGCGGCTCCCAGAGTCGCTCTGCATAAAGCGGACAGTCCAAGAGCACCGTAGCTGCGAAATTGACCCTGTTGCGGCCACCACAATAAAGCTCTGCATCCTTGTTCTCTGTATGGGGAGCCAACCAGTGCATGATCCCTCCCTGAACATCATGGCGTCCGATGAAGCTGCAACAGCCCGCAAAATGTGGGCGATCCTTATTGGTATCGACAAGTACACCCATGACGAGAAGGGAAAGCAGGTAGCTAGGTCCGGGCACGTGAGGGAGTGTCCCAAGGACCTGAGGGGAAGCGTTAACGACGTTCTGAGGGTCAGACATTATCTGATTACCACTATGAGGATGGACCCAAAGCACATCCGGCTGCTCCTGGCGCCTGTCGAGCACGGCACGTACAAGTTCGAGCTGCCGGATAGGAGCGAGTACGAGGAGCCGACGTACGAGAACATGGTCAAGGTCCTGGCCGACGTCCCGAAGTACGCCAAGAAGAACGACATGGTCTACATCCACTACTCGGGCCACGGCGGGCAGGCGACGACCGTGTTCGCCGACCTCAAGAAGAACGGCGACAGCATCGATCAATCGCTGATGCCGACCGACGTTTGCACCGGGCGCTACTTGCGCGACGTCGAGCTCGGCGCTTTGCTGCAGGACATGGTCGAGGCCGGGACGGTGCTGACCGTGGTGCTCGACTGCTGCCACTCGGGGGGCGCCATCCGGGGGGATACCGATAGCGACGCCGACATGGCCGACGTGCGAGGCGAGCAGCTGGTGTGCCAGTCCAGCAAGAACGCTCGCAGTTGGCTGGCGCCGGCGGCAGAGGCCAGCGTGGCGCGTTGGGGCGACGTGCCCCGTTGGATGGAGTCGCCGAGGGGCTTCGTCGTGCTGGCCGCCTGTCTCGACTATCAGAAGGCCAAGGAGATGTGCGAGCTGCCGCTCGACTACCGAGAGCCCGAAGTCTGGCATGGCCGCCTGACCTACTGGCTACTGGATACGCTGGTCAACTGCGCGACCGGCCTCAGCGCGGCCGCCATCCACGCACGCGTGTGCGCCAAGATCGAGAACGCCGTCCGGGACCAAACGCCATACCTCGTCGGCGAGGTCGACCGGTTCTTCTTCGGGCCCGATCATCGGGCCCAGGTGTACGCCGTGCCGGTGAAGTCCGTCGAGCTGCACAAACGCCGGCTCACCCTGGCCGGCGGGAGTTTCCACGGCGTCAGGAAGGATTCCGAATACGCGATCCTGCCGCTGCATTTCGAGCTCGACAGGCGCATCCGGGACACGGACGTGCTGGCGCGCGTGCGCATCCAGAACGTCCTGTCGGGGACATCGACGGCGATCATCACCGACGAGACGCCAAGGCCCGGGCTCGATGAGGGCTGTCCCGCCGTGTTGCAGAGCCTGCCCCTCCAGATGCAGTCAGCCGTCCGCTTCGTCGGGGCGGACGATGGGCAGAGGAGGCAGTTCGAGGCGGCCTGGACCAAGTTTGCGAAAGGCCGCAGGCTGTTACGGCTGCTGGAGAGCGAGGATGCCGACGACGCCATGTTCACCGTCACGGTCGAGGACGGCTGCTTCCAGATCAAGGACCGCCCGCGCATGCTGACGGGCACGGCCGTGGCGCAGCTGCGCCCGCTGCGCTGGGACGCCGGCGACAGTATGCCCTGGCTGGTTCGGCGGCTCGAGCATGTGGCACGGTACCACCTTCTTCGCAGGCTCGCGAATCCGGGCTGCCCGGCGAGCGGGGCGCAGGACCTCATCGACGTCGACATCGCACCAGCTCCGGAGGATGTCGAGCTCGAGGACGGTGAAGTGCTCAGAGCTGCCGAGGATATGTCACTCCGGAACGGCGCGTACGATGTGCCGGAGAATCGCCTCTTCCGGATCACCGTTACCAACAAGGGCACGCTGCCGGTCGCGTGCACGATCCTGAACTTCACCCCTGAGCTCGGCATCGAAATTGTCTACCCCGACAATGGTACCGCGAACTACGACATCATTCCCGGCTCTAGCCCTGGTAAGGCAGGGGATAAGTCTGCCGATGGGCAGAGAGAGACGAAGAAGAGGGTCTTCGAAGACTTCTATGTCGAGATCCCTGACGCACCGCAGCAGCAGCACCAGAGACAGGCGAGCGCGGGAGGTACGGCAGGGGATATGATGTGGGATGCAACGGCAGCAGAGGCGACAACGACTGTAGACCTCTTCAAGGTGCTGGCGTCGAGGCCCGAGCGCGATGCGGGACCGCTAAGACTGAAAAAGCTCAGGGATGTAGAGATGGGAGACTTCGGCCACCGCGGCGAGGAGGCCGAGGAGGCGGATGCCTCGCTGAACACGCTCGACGACCTCCTAAACGAGTTCATGCCGGTGACCCGCGGGGGCAAGAGCGTCAGCAGCCGGAGGAGGGTGGGCATCGTCGACTGGCAGACGAAGGACATTCTTGTGCGAGCGCTACGATCTTGCTGATGATAGAACAACCCACAGTGATGACAGTGCGTGAACACGAATGGTAGCTAGCAGCTTGTTCAGGCTCTCTGGCCCCCGTTGTCGCATGGATGTTAGATCGAAATATCGTATAAATATTGCTTCTTCACTCACACGCCTCGTCCTCATCTGCGTCCTCATCTGCGTAGAGAATATGCTCTCCGCCTATCTCGGCTTTTTCGAACTTGCCCTCCAGCTCGTCGGGCTCGGGGCCGCTCATTATCTCCACCTGTATGCCGTCCTCGTCCTCGTCCTCGTCGCCTCCGCCGCGCGGGCCGACCAGGGACTTCCAGCGGATGTCCTTTCCCAGGTAGGCGTTGTCTGCCGAGCGAGTGGCGAACCAAGCGAAGCGAATACGGCGGTACAGCACCGCGTAGACGCGCTTGCCGGGGGCTGTGTAGCTCATCTCCTCGCTCGAACTGGCCCTGGTTTGCACCGTGGCGGAGAGGTCGCCAGTGAGGGGCAGCGACAACCCCGCGTCGGCCGCGATCGCGCCAGCGGAGACGGTAGCGGAGGCGTCGACGCTGTCGCAGCGCCCGTCGCTGTGCCACACGGTCGCGTCCGTCAGTGTTTTGAAGCCACATATGATATAGACGCGGCCGTCGTTGTCGGGCCGCAGGCCTTCAGACTCGAGCCAGGCGCGCGTGCCGCGGTCGCGGCTGCAGGCGGCACGGAAGAAGGCGTCGGCGTTGCGCAACTGGGTTACTACGCAGAGGCGAGACCGCAGAGTCGTGCGGGACGACCTGTACGACGACAGCGGCGCCAGCGACAGCACGTCGAGCAATTTCACTTCCAGTCGCGTGCCGCGGGCGGCCTCGAGCGTGGTGTAGAAGTTCTCGAAGCGGTCCTCCGCGACGTTGGGCGCGAAGGCCTGCTCCGCCTCCTCCTCCTGCTGCTGCTGCTCTTGTTCCCGCTGCTCTTGCGGCGGCAGCTGCTTCGCGGCTGAATCGGGGATCGGTCGCGCGGCCAGCACGGGCTCATAGTAGTCGACATCTGGATACACAGGGTCGCGAACGAGACGACCTAGCGAAATTGACGACGCTGGCAGGGGTTGGTTGAACAGCAGGCTAGTGACTCTGTCGAACCTCATAGTCGCTGAGGAGCGATGGCCACTTTCCAAGTTCGAGAGGCTATCGTGAGTTGTCTGTGGATATGTAGTTCGCTGCTATCCGGGCGGTGGTTTCTCTGTTTGCTGGACGATCGGTCCGGCCGCTGTGCCTGGAAGCGGTTGGTTTCTGATGAGCTCTTGAATTTGCAGATAGATGTTGATTCACAGAAAGTTTCGAGAGCGCCACGCTGAGTCAGCATCCTCTTGCACTGGCCCTTGACAGTCTTCGGCGACAGATAGGCACCGACACGGGACGCAGCCAACAGTCCGGTCACCCCCCGCGATGCCGCATGCTCTCAATCGACGAGCTCATGTTGTGCTAGGAAAGCCCTATAACAATGATGGATCGCGTTCAGGATCAACTCATCGTCGTCTTCGCGACGTTCCTCTCCGTCACGGTCGTCCTTGCCGATGGAAAACTGCAGGTACATTCCTTACCTCAACACGTCATGATGGCGAGGAAGGTTTTAACCAAAGTTTGTCAGGAATTTCCGATCGACACAGGATTTCTGATATAAATTGGGCCTCCTGCCATGCTCTGGATGTTTTCTGTCAGTTGGGAGGCACCCCCTGGGAATGCGGTCACGTGGTTACGAGGGTGAGGATTGGTAATCCGTAGAGATCAGAGTTTTCGCCCTGACCACGAAAAACACAACAATAATAACAACAATCTGGTGCACCCTCCGTCTGACAATTAAGAGTCTCATACGTTCGATATTGACGCTAAACCGGTCACTGCGACGACGGCCGGGTGCACTAATCAACCTGTGGTGACGCTACTACCGACGCGCCAATCATCAGAAATCCCGCACCACCATGAGCACAGCTACAAAGAACCACAATCAGCCGCGGCTGGAGAAGGCAAGCGACTGGATCATCTGGGACGACGCGTTACAACGCCTGTGCGACAGCCACCGAGTTCGCGAGTACGTGATCGGCCGGAGGGCGGTCCCTCCAGAGCCGGAATACCCCGACCGAGAGACCATCGCCGAGGCGGTCCAAGAGCCACAGGCTCGGGGAGGCGGACCGTATCAAGGGACGAGGAATCAGACGCCAGCAACGCAGTCCACGGTGACAGGGAGTGGCAATGACGACGCCGCCGCGATACGCCTCGAGAAACGCATCGACTCCGCCTTCTACGATGCCAGAGAAAAGTACAAGGTGGATGTGGTGAAGTGGAACAAGATCGACACCTCCCTACAGGCAGTCGCCAAGTGGTTCACCGATACCGTGGGCCAGCGCCTTCAGACGCTGTACTGCAAGCCAGGGAAGCCGACGAGTACCTGGTACGACAACCTTAAGGCCCTGCAGGCCGAGCACGAGAAAACCCACTACCAGGATCTCAAGACGCAATACGAGACCGCGCTCCAGCCACCCAAGCCCTTTCCCAAAAACTTCGAAGCCTGGATCGCTCGGTGGGAGACAGTCATGGAGGAAGGGATTACCCACGACCTTGCACAAGCCTCGCGGGTGAAGCATTGGTTCTCGGACCTCGAGAGAGCCTTCGAGGCAGACCCAGACCTAAAGACCTGGGTGCGGATCCAACGCCAAATCAGCCAGGCCGCAATACAAGACGACACTCTCACACACCGAGAGGTAGCACAACTCCTCCGAACGGAATTGGCGTCCGCCCTAGCCACGAAAGGGCCGGGACGACGAGTCGTTAAGGGAGGAGCCTTCCACGTCTCCTCCCAAGACGATGCGGACCAGGACAACGCCGCGTTCCAAGTGCGAGCTGAGAGACAGACGTCCGAGTCTAGCGAGGAACCCTCCCAGGAAGACACACCTGCGAGCAAAAGCACCAAGAAAACTAAGAAAGCAAAGAAAGAGAAAGCGACGAAGCCGAAGGAGGACCGAGGCAGCCGGCTGGAGACAGCACCGAACCCGTTCAAGCGCGCCCGGACTGATACCCTGAACCCAGCGAGAGAGCTACGAATCTGCAAGGCATGTGGAGGACCTCACAATTTCGAAGGGTGCTGGGTCGCCTTTCCCCAGAAAGCCCCAAGCTGGTGGAAGGGAAGCACAGTGTCTCAAGGGATTTTTGACAGGAACCTGGCCGGGAACGAAGCTCTTCGCGCAGAGATCGAGAGGATCAAGAAGAAAAAGGATACCAGCAGTTGACTCGGCCGGGAGGTAGGCGGGGCTGGAACGATCTGCAAAGCTGTCTTCACAACGTTCCAAGAGAGACCATATCCCCTCAGGCACTGCACCCTGTTAGATTCTGGGTCATCTCTCCACATCTTTAACAACTTCGCTCGATTCTCCAACTTCCGCTACGCCGAAGACGACGACTACGTAATTACAGGTGCCGAACCAGTAAAAGTCGTCGGCTATGGGAGCGTGGACCTCGTCGTTAGCGGAAAGAAAGGACCAGAGGTAATGCGGCTCAACAACGCTGCATGCTGCAAGGAGTGGCCGTGCAACTTGGTATCTCTGCAACGCCTCAACAGACAAGGAATCGGCTGGAACAACAGAGTGCCTAACAACTTCCTCTGCCGGACCGACGGGTCTTTCGTATGCAGCCTAACGCCGGCGCTCGGCCAGTACGTCATCGAGGAGGGACCAGTCGATGCCCAGGGAGAGAGAGAGGCAGCAGCTTTCTTCAGCCAACGCCAACGAAGAATCAACACCAAGCGGTCCATGGCCAAACGTCCGACCAAGGCGCCNACTGCAAGGAGTGGCCATGCAACTTGGTATCTCTGCAACGCCTCAACAGACAAGGAATCGGCTGGAACAACAGAGTGCCTAACAACTTCCTCTGCCGGACCGACGGGTCTTTCGTATGCAGCCTAACGCCGGCGCTCGGCCAGTACGTCATCGAGGAGGGACCAGTCGATGCCCAGGGAGAGAGAGAGGCAGCAGCTTTCTTCAGCCAACGCCAACGAAGAATCAACACCAAGCGGTCCATGGCCAAACGTCCGACCAAGGCGCCAGAGAACAGGTGGCACCTCCGCCTAGGCCACCCAGGCCCAGAGGTACTCCGCCACCTAGCAAGCGCAGCTCGGGGGGTGAAGATCGGTAGGAAAGATTTCGAAGATCCAAGTCACAACCCCCCAGCTACCACCGAGTGCGAAAGCTGTGCCCAAGGCAAAGCCAAGAGAATCGTGAGCCGGATACCACGCCCGCTCCCAGAGCGGCCAGGGGAAGTAATCGCCCTCGATACATTCGTCCTCCCAAACAACAGAGATGGTGTAGACGCCGTCCTGCTCGCCGCAGACCGATACAGCGGAATGGTCTGGGACTTCTACTTGAAAGACCGCTCTCACCCAACCCTTAAAACAGCACTAAAGAAACTCCTCGACCTACTCCGAGTCCAGTATGAGTTGACGGTGCGCTGCCTTGAAGNCCAACCCCCCAGCTACCACCGAGTGCGAAAGCTGTGCCCAAGGCAAAGCCAAGAGAATCGTGAGCCGGATACCACGCCCGCTCCCAGAGAGGCCAGGGGAAGTAATCGCCCTCGATACGTTCGTCCTCCCAAACAACAGAGATGGTGTAGACGCCGTCCTGCTCGCCGCAGACCGATACAGCGGAATGGTCTGGGACTTCTACTTGAA
>PYST01000572.1:0-15855 GCA_003049485.1 Ophioceras dolichostomum
TTCCACGGTCGTCCATTGACTCAATCCATTGAATCAAGGCAGTTTCTTCGGTTGGGTGAAGCTTCCGACGCGTAAGTTGTGACTGTTGTTGTCAGAAGATTCTACCAACTGCCCGAAGGTTCTATGGACTTCCATGATGTTCCAGAACGATGCTTGGTAATATCTTCTATGACCTTCGACGTGATTCATCTCTCCACTCTAGAGGTCTATAAAAGACCGTCCATTCACTCTGTAGATAGACAGAAGAAGAAGGGCAGGGGCTCTTCAATACACTCATTCAAATAGTTCCCTTCTCTCTTTTCCNCGTAATTTGGCCTAAGTCTAGCGCCTTCATCGCTAATTGAAGTCGATCTTCGTGCGGCAAAGGCTTAGGCATTTTGCCGTCGCCCTGGTGTTGTGAGGTGCCTATGAAGTCGAGGTGGTGGGGGGTGGGCCGGAAAAGTGACCGGATTGGTGTCCTGACCGGATAGGTGGTAGATTACGTTAGCCACTGAGTGAGTTTGTCAGCCGTAAGCAGCAAGCTTTACGCTGCTGCCGCTTGGTCTTCCCCCCTCGGACGCTTCTTCCCGCTCCCATAAGCCGCCGCGGCCGGTTCCAAGTCCGCGTCCTCCCACGCCTTCCTCTTCGTCGACGCCCCGGCCTTTGGGGAGCCGTCGCCGAGGACGACGCCAGGCGCCGCCGTCGCGGCGGTGGGGACAGCGACAGGCGGCGGGGACGTCGTCAGCTCGCTAGGCGTGGCGTTGACGGCCTCGTCGTAGCAAGCCTGCTTTTCAGGCGTCGACAGAGGCAATGGCGGGAGCAGGAGCGAGAGCGGCTCCTCCTCGCAAAGAGTGCTTTCCCCCATATTAAACCCTGGTGGTTGCCATGAAGAGTTCCTGGACATGTTGACGTCCTCTGCAAAGCTGCCGCCCCCGCTTGACATCGCTGAGGGTATGCTGTTCTGCGGCAGACGGCCCGTCCGCCAGCGAGGGTAGCTCTCGCCAACATCGTGGCTAGTAGGTTGGGACTGTGCGGCGACGAGGGCGGCGTCGTCGTCGTCCCGCCATGTCGGGGCGTTTTTGACCCAGTAACCAGGCGGCTTGTGGGATGAACCACACATTCTCTCGAATGCGGCGAGCACTGATTCAGAGTCCGGCCGGAGATCTGCCTTAATCTTCAGCATGTGAGTCTCGATGTAGTTGAGAATGTCGGTGAAGAATGGGCCACATCTCTCATGCTTCCTCAGCTCTTGTATCTTCTGTAGTTGGACAACGCCACAGAGGGCACCGAAGCAGATATTAGCATGGGCTTAGCGGCGTGGCAGGATTGTACTGTGAAAGGTATCGCACTTTGACGGAGGCGTAGAGTACAGATAAGGATGGAAGGGTTGATGAAAACGGTTATGCTTACATTTTGAACGCTGGCCTTGACCTGCGCATCGAAGGTGTTGGTTCGTCTGATCCCAAAGAGTGGATCCCGCACAAGATACTGAGCCATCGGAATAAAGAAGGTATCCTCTTTGGGATCCGAAGGGGAATACCTGCACTCGTTCCGGGAGTCGGAGAAGGTCTGGAGTCCCTCCCACCCATTACAATACCACACGACACACTCGAGGATCACGCAGCCCATCGACCATATATCTGACTTCCCATCCACAATCCCAGTGTCTCTCTTCGAGTCGAGCTCTGGCGCTCGGTAGGTGGGCGAACGGCTGGTCAGACTGGCGAGCAGCTTTTCCGATTCTTTTCGGTGCCAGCTGGCGAACCCAAGGTCGGCGATCTTCAGAATGCCCAGGTCGTCCGGATGGGAGCCCCGGAACCAAAGGATGTTCTGCGGCTTGATATCCCCATGCCGCCCAAAGAGCTTTTCGCTGATTGTTGGATGGTCGTCGAGACGGTGGATCACCCTCAAGCCACCCATCAGGCCGACGAATTGCGAGGCTAGCCATTGAGCAAGTCTCATATCTCTAGCCGGCGAAACGGGGTCTGGATACCGTTCGCTCCAGAAACCTACAAGGTCGGCGTCGGCCCAAGGGAAGACCATGTGATACACTCCGTCAATCTCGAACGTTCCAAGCAAGCGAATCATGTTGGGGTGGTTATTGCGCATGACCAGCTTGAGGCTCTTGACCTCCTCAACATAGTCTTCCTTTCTTGTTCCATCCCGCAGCTTCTTGACGGCAAAGAAGGGGTTGTCGGTATTTGACGCCCGCTGAGAGAAAGCAGAGATGGGACGCCGGTACGATGTCAGCAGCGTATGCCAGCACAACGAGATGGGCTTCCAGTACTACCTGATCAACAGCCCCCACTCGCACCTACCGGAAGGGGACCGGAAGGGGTAAGATGAAAGACTCACGCTTGATCCCGCGAGGCTGTAGTGAGCAGGATGTATCTCCACCTTGTGGACTTCAGAGCAGCCTCCAACAAATCGACGCTGGAGATCACCGAGGCCGAGATGAGAGTCGACGGAGGGGCGCGAGTCGCTAATAAATGGTAGGATAGTGCGTCTAGCCATTCGCTGTTTCTCGGGGTCGGGGTCGTCCGTGAAGGAGAAGAAGGGAGCGAGCAACCGCCACTGGAAAGTGTCGCATTTATCCGCTTGGTCCCATGTCCATGTCCTAAGACTATTCACGGCGACGAGACGATCGGTTCCTTTCTGCCTCTTTTTACACAGCACCTCTTCCTTTTCGCCGGAAGGGATCTCGAGCTCAAAAGGGAGGTCGTCATCGTGAATGCCCTCGTCTATCAGGTCAATTATTCTGCGGACGTCTCGCAGGTGCAGAAGGATGACGAAAAGTTTCCTCCTGGTAGTGATCCTACCAGGAACTTTGCCAGCAACCTTCCCCTTGACTGCCTCGGCGACAGCTCTTGCGTCCACGCCGGGGATTTGCAGCCTATCAACCTCGGCCTCAACTGACCTCAAGGTGATCAATTCGTCAAGCCTGTCGAGTGGCAAAAACTTGTCGTTCTCCTGGCCGCGCCACGCAGACGGCCGCATGGCATTTCTGAGCTTCTTGTTGATGACCAGCTCGACGGCGACCCCCTGGCTACTCTTTTCCGGTCCTAGTTCTCTGTTGCCAAAGGAAGCGATGCAAACGGGGTCGGGGTTAGCAAGCCCACCCAGAATGTCGACGATCGAGGTTGCGGGAGAAATGTGTCGTTCGTAGTGAGGACTCGCAGTCTGCTGGAGCTGCTCCGAGTCACCCAGATCGCTGATGACACTCGTATCGATTTCAATGCCGGGCATGAGACGACTCGGGCGTAGCAAATCGGGAGAAGAACTCTGGTGGGAGCCCAGAATGAGAGGCAGTTCCGCGGGCTGCGGCTCCTATAGTTACAGAGGAGACAGGCGTCAGCTGAGAAGGGCAACATGGTCATCGGAGCCACATCTAAGCGAAGGGAGGGAGACGATCGTGCCGAAGCGTGACCATAATGTGCATAGATCAGTACCAGGTAGGTACCCAGGTACCAGCGCGGTAGGCTCGCAAGGTAACTGGAAGATAGACGCATACCTGTTCCCGTTCCTCCTCCATTATTGCGCGAGAGCCTCTGAATTGAAATTCCTCGAAGGTCTGTTGGATCAATTGACTTGGAGAAGCAGCAACAACGGAGCGGCAGGGAAGATCACGCACCCACTAACGGAAGGGTGCATTGTCAGTATTAATCAACTTTCCGATCCCAAAGAGCGACCACAAGCCTGCATGTGGCGTGCAGTTCTACCCCTCAATCCCTGGTATGAGGGCGGATAGACCCCGTATGCAGGATGTTCTCCTGTTTTACATCGGCGGCCGCCGGCGCAGAGGTCCCATGTACCTCGCCCTGGGTGCAGGCACACCTCCTAGGGCGGCTCGCTGCTTGACCACTTTTGAGAATCCAAATCATTCATACCTTAGGCGCCAGGGAGTTGAGGCCGCCATCCATTAAATTTATTGATTTCCCGATTGGGTCGGTGAGGCTGTATCAGGGTCCCCGAGGCGTACATGTTCCGCAGGCCATTGCCGTATTCGTTGACTGACCGAGACGCATTGTTACATGCGGCATTGAGGCTGAGCTGCAGAGCACATGCACCCACCCGACCAACACGTCACAAAAATGCAGTTGGTCACTGGAGTCAACCACTAAATTTGCCCCCGGACTGAAAGGGCTCCCGGGGCGGTCGCATGCACCAGCTGCCTCTGAGCCTTTAATTTTGCCTCCGACGCCACCCTCACCGATATCCACAGCTTGAGCAATTACCCGTTCAAACAGAGCTGTTTAAATTTCCCGTGTTCCAACCCGCCGCACAGCAGCGACGGATGATCCTTGCGTCTGTCTCGAGGAGTTTTCTCCTTCTATTCCCGCTGAGCTGCCTGTTTCCAGAGGTTCTACATATATAAGTATGAAGCTTCCGTCAGTTAGATGGTGGCACCTCTGCTCTTGCGATCCGTCCCGTCGTCAGCATCAACACACCTAAAAACGCCATCGCATACCATGGCGACGTCGACGGAACGACCATTCACCTTCCCCCGTCTTCCAACACAATACATGCCCAACCGAGAGCTCCTTCGACAGTCCATCCGCGCACTTGTCGGCGCGGATGGAATCTTCGATATCCAAATTCGCCACAATGCTTATCACATCACCTCATCCTCTGAGCTGAGCACCGTAAGTGGCCGGTCCTCCTGAGCTCTCCCCGAAACTTTAAAGCGATTGCTAACCAGTTAACCTCGACGTGCAGGAAGATCTATTCGACCGGTATTACC
The DNA here is from genome assembly GCA_003049485.1 of Ophioceras dolichostomum. Lineage (NCBI taxonomy): Eukaryota > Fungi > Ascomycota > Sordariomycetes > Magnaporthales > Ophioceraceae > Ophioceras > Ophioceras dolichostomum. Next base: position 4,721 of record PYST01000572.1, read on the forward strand.
GGCCGCCAAACCTCAACCCACCACAGCCAACCCCGGCCGAACGTCCACAACACTGTCTGTCTTCTGGTCCAAACCAAACATCCGGACCAACGTCGCCGAACATCATCAAGGTTTCTTGAACAACATACATTCCAGCCACGGTAGTGACCACCACCTCCGATCATCAGACTGCCAAGTCTATTCCGTTTTCTCTCCTTTCTAAAGTCAGGCTATCGCAACCATTTATCGGTGCCTTAACCCCTTACGCGAAGAAGAATTTGTATTACATGTTGCATTTTGTGTGTCTCGCGCGGCGTTGTGGTTCATTCGTCTCGTTGAATGCAGGCGTTGTCCTGGCCAATTGATGTAGGCTGATGTCGACAAGCCGAGACTGATCATCAGTCTCCTTACTGCCAACGTGGCCTCTTATTGTTTACTAGATACCTACCAAGGTACCTTTCCTGTCCGGGGACCTATTTGGTCCCTTACCACCGGCTAGAATAACAACTCTAGCATGATATTTGTAGCAATAGTCACCTAGCTAGCCCCCAAGATATCCTTATTTAAGTCCCAGATTCGCAGGACCATCTTTCCGGTCTAGTGATCCAGTCCAAATGAGAGTCAGCGCCAGACTCATTGACGCTCACCACCCAAGCTCTGCCAGGCAAGCCGCAGGATGCAGGATGCCGCATGATGTTCGCCTAATTGCCTCCTGAGGTGCAAACCCTGCCACGTTCTTTTACTGCCCTCCGGCCCCCATCGCTCAGTGGCAGAAGCCAAGGCCTCTCGCTTGCTGCAAATTCTGTCCAGGAGGACAGGGTCGCATTCATCACTGTCCAATACTTGCTCGACCCAATGTTGGCGCCCAATAGCATCGGACTCTAGCACACCAACTATGGCGAAGAGGTGTGCCGCATCGCCACCCCCACGAGAATTTCAACACCCTTGTACCAGCGCGTAGAAATACGGCGTGCCTGAATCCCTTAGGCACACTATGTTCCCCGCCCAGACAACTTGGAGCCTCAACAATATGAGGGTAGGCTGTGGTTGGGGCCGCAGGCAGTGATCGACTTAAATTCCGGCCTCTGTCCCCTGCTAGATCGTCTTAGGGAGGCAGTCAGCGAGCTTTCCCTTCCCCACGAGACCCTTCGCATTTTCATCAGCATCAGCAGATATAAGCTTCTACGCGCAAGACACCATTGACCCCGCACCATCACTTAAAGAGCCCTATGTCGTCTTTACCCAGGTTCCGTGTGGGCTCAGGGATCATTCTAGACAGCGTCCCAACGTTCCCACCCAGGGCCAAGGCGACTGAGAAGAAAGGCCCCCACGTCGGCGAGAAGTACGCCACACTCTCGGATTTGCTGCGTAAATACCGGGTGAACAAAGACAATGGAGAGTCATACTGGCCGTATGCAGACCTCAAGCGTATCATGACCAAAGAGAGGGTTTACCGCGCTCTGATAGAAGAGTGCCGTATGCCCCAATACCATCAGCTCGGCAACCTCTGCGAGCAGATTGTTCCTTCTAAACCTCCCGATTACCTGCAGCCATACCGAGCCTGGCCGGCTGGCGGCGACTCTGTCTCCGAGTTTGGATATATCGTCGTGTTTTCGATGCTGATCCGAGCCCAGAAGCCCGAACTCATCACGCTCTTCATCGAAAAGGGTATCGGTGATAATCAACTGCCCTTGACAACGGACCAGGGCAATACATATCTGGCCGGGAAAAGTGGAGACCGCGTGGATGCGGGCGCGAGTCAAGGTGTTACCTGCGATGTTATCGACTCTGTCTTCGGGCACCAAAGGGGCATGGTCACTCCGTTCTTTGCATGTGGCACGGATGGCGCAACACCGCACTACGAATTCCCGGCAGGCACCATTCTGCCCTGGTCGGAGATCAGCAAAGCCGAGGAAACCAAAAGGGGGGGCTACGGTTCCGTCCGGCGCGTGAAGATAGAGCGGGACTGCCACGGGTTCCACTCGCTCTTAGATTCGGTTAGTGCCTCAGCAATTCCAAGCCTGCCGATGTAGGTGCTAAGAGGGGCTTTTCTGTTAACCATACATGCTCTTTGCCAGATCCTCTTGGAAGACGACTTTTTCGCCATCAAGTCCCTCTTCGTCAAGGATGAGGTTGGGTTCAAAAAGGAGGTTGAGATGCTGGCACGCTTCAACGGAAGCAGTCACCGGCATCTGGTTACCCTCCTTGCCACGTATTCACTTGACGGATATTCCCACTTCATCTTCCCGTACGCTAAAAGCAGCCTCGACGAGTTCTGGAACAGCCACCCGCCGCGCAACACGGATGGGAGCTTCATGTTTTGGATATGTGAGCAGGTGGTGGGCCTGGCCGAGGCCTTGCACATCATCCACTCGCCGAGCCTGGGAACTCAGACAGAGCTCGTCGAGAAGTTTGGGCGACATGGTGATCTGAAGCCCGAGAATGTACTCCTGTTCGACTCCTCCGTCGAGGACCACGGCATCCTAGTCATTTCGGATTTTGGGCTGACCGCCGTCCACCGCGACGAGAGCAAGTCCAACGTGCCTGGCCAATCGGTGCCTCAAACGCCCGGCTATCGCCCACCAGAGTGCGACGTCAAGGACGGGACGATCTCTCGCGCGTACGACATTTGGACGATGGGTTGTCTCCTTCTCGAGATGGTCTGCTGGCTCCTGGAGGGGCGGGAAGGCCTGCAGACCTTCAACACGCGGAGAATGAAGCTCTACGTCATCGGCGGTGCCATGACCACGATCTTCTTTGACCTCAAGACCACCGCCGACCCCAAAGTGGGCCTGTTCTCTGTGAAGCAAGCTGTGGTAGATGTAAGTCAATCGATACCTCTCGTGCCCCAATACAGAAAAGAAAGAGAAGAAAAAAATCTGTTCTCCGCTTCCTGGTGTCCACGTGCCACCAACGCGACGAAGTCGAACTAACAATGCCTCCGGCACTGATGATGATCAGTACATGGAAGAGCTGCACAACCACCCACGCTGCACTGGCTATCTGCACGATCTGCTCCGGCTGGTCCACGAGGACATGCTGGTCGTCCCGAAGGACGGTCGGATCCGGTCGACCGAGCTGTGCAAACGCCTGCGCGAGATGCGTGACAAGGTGTTCGACAAGGCGTTCGGCCGAGACTACCTGCTCGTAACCCCCTCCTCACCCAACCCACAAGTCAGAATTAACCGGAGGGAGCCAATACCGATGCCGATACATCCAAAGTTCGAGGCCGATTTGGCGGCGCTACAGCAGGATATGGAGCTCTTCGGGATAAAGAGGGCGACAGGCTACTCGTCCGTGGGCGGGTCGGGCTCCGAAAGCTAGTCCCGGGAAGCTGTTGCCGCTTGGTGGGGAGCCCCAAAGAGGGAGGGGAATTTGCTGCAGTTTTGACTTTGCGGACTTGTTGCTAGTATTGAAGTTGTGGGCTCACGTAGGTAGGAAGAAAACTGGGAGTTTTGGTAGCAGACTTCAATATATTTGGGGATGGATAAACTTGATCATCAATCTAAATCCGTTGACCAACACGCTGGCCTCGCTCCCCGCTAAACTGCCGCTTGATCCAAAATCAACAGTACGAAATCCGTGCAAGTTACAGAGCCTCGATAGAAATTCTATGTGCCGGGCGACACTCCCAAACTTGCTTCATTTGTGCCGTGTTCCCGCTGGAGGCTTGACTCATCGCACCACGGATGCTGCACGGCTCGTTGGCATCGAGGCCGTCCAGATCGAGGCACGATCTCCTACTGTGCTTGGTAGTGCTCGACCGCAACCGTGCGACACAGATAATCAAGCTCGTTCTACCATACAAAACAGAGGTAGGGAGGAGGGGATATTTAGCGACTGGATAAAAAAAAAGACGAAGCAGTCAAGTCGTTGCTGCAATCATCGATCAGCATTTGTAGAATCGAGCGAGTGGTCCGCACCTTCTTGAGGCCTCTTGGCATCAGACACTGGTATTGGCCTCGAGACCACTAAATGGATACAATTAGCATTTGCCATGAGCCATCGATGCCAAACAGGAAATCCCTGGAAGCGATCTGGGCAGCGATCCTGGACGCGACCCGATCCTTCCTTCCAGACTTCGACGTCGAAACAAGCTAAAGCCCCGCATAAAACCTGAACTTAATTGAAGCTTACAGTGACTTCACACCTCCCCACGCCGAAGAGCTGGGCGAGGAAGTTCTGGAGCGGGACCTGGTCCACATAGCGTGCGTGGATGATGACGATCCTCATTGCTGCTTGCTCGCTGCCTAGAGAACGGGGTGTCTCGCAGGCCCTTAGGATCCCTTAGAGTCGCGAGCGGGTTCGAGTGAGCCTTGGTGAGGACCACAACTAGTGACTTGCGAACGTTGTGGAATCTGAGAAGGGTGCGTGTGTAGGTAGGTAGGTTACGGTAGGTAGGCTGCCAGGCAGTGAGCGGGTGGTGAGATTCCAACGGAAGGACAGGGGAGGTGGGTAATTATATAACTACCTATTCAGGTGTTCCAACGAACGGGCTTAAAGCATCAGAATGCCGAAGGCACCACCCACGGCCTGACTGACCTCCCGAACGCTACCAAGGGTCGATGTGTGCGTACATATCGGGAGGATTTTGCCTCGAAGAAAGCCCAAAGCTGCAAACTTTCTGTGGTGGCAAGCCGGTGAGATATGCACCTGCAGCTTGACGCAGAACATCACTGGTCTCTAATGCTTTTTCTACTTTACAGGACCCGCTCGCCGCCTGTAAGACTCCCAGCACTGAGTACAGAGGTACCAAGCTGCTTCATGTAAGACATCAGCGGGAGGGAGAAATCATGGGCGAGCCTGCATGGGTTGTGCCCCGCCCCCTCCCTGTTTCTACTGGGCGCTCGGCACGCAGGCGTGCGCAGTGGCTGCGCCACACAACCACCCGGAAAACGTCAGCTCAGCTGTCAACCATAATCGTAGTGATTCGGCGGCTCGACGCCAACCTACGTTTTCACCGCATGCTTCCCGAAAGCATCAAGCCCTTGCCCGCCGACGACGACCAGCCATGGACTGGAGCCGTGATGAGGTCGGCCTGAGCGAAAGCCTCCTCGAAAACGTGTTCCGGTATGCTCCAGACGGGAGCACCGTTTTGCAGATCTTGAAGAGCAAGAAGGTTTGTGTGTATTCCGTGGTCACCCGCGCAGGCACGCGCCTTTCCAACACCCGCGACTTTCAACTCTATCATTCCGAGTTTACCAAGCGACTGACCACTGACCCTCTTTTGGAGGTCAAAACAAAAAGTTCGAGATTGAAATATCGTCACTGAAGTCCGAAGGCGATTGGGATGGATATTTAGACAGGGCAAGTGGACCAGGGGGTCGATGTTTGTTGGGCTCGAGCTGAGAATGGCAAACACAAATCCAGGACCTTCCATCAATCGATGCAAATGATGATTCCGGTCTTGTCCTGCTGTAAGCTCCCAGCCGCCGCCACTTTGCCTCCTTCCCCCTTGTTCTCCGCCCCCGCCCTCTCCTCCTCCGTATACCGTCGTCTTTTTTTTTCGTTCCGTTCGAACGAGCCTAACTAGGACACGTCACACACAGCCTGGCGAAGCGGACCGGCGAGCCCGCGATCCACGGAATCACCAAGGTGACGTCCAACGACTGGGAACGGCTCGCCAGAGAGAAGGTCCCCGAGCCCTTTGGCGGCCTGCCCAGGGCCGGGACGTTCTCCGCGCTGTCGGGAGCACCGGTCAGCACCACGGCGCCGTCGGTACCGGCCGGTAGCGGGGTGTTGATGACCGACGGGGGTGGTGGTGGCGACGCTGGGGGGGGAGGTGGACCATCAGCTCTCGTCGGCGGGCGACGTGGCGTTAGGACGCTGCCGTTCTCGCGCGAGACGTTCAGGCGCATCACTGAGTCGTTCCACACCCACGCGTCGATCGCCCGCGTCATCAGCCGCACTGACGTGCCTGTGTTCTCCGCCGAGCTCATCCAGATGGCCGGCGAGTCGGCTTATGGTTAGTTCAAGCCACCAATGTCCCCTCCTCCGTCCTCCGTTTCCATAAAATACCTAGGGGCTACCGCGCCCTCCCTTCAGGGGAAACTACCAATTAAAATGAGAGATGTGCTCCACAACAGTGTACAACTGCCGCACCTCCAACGCATGGGAGATGGACCTAGCCTTATCAGCTACGTACTTCCCGCGTCGAGGCCGAACACTCGCAATCCTATACGGCTGTCCCTTCTCGATCGAGAAGGACATCATCCGCCGACTCGCCCGCGTGCGGTCCGAGGCCCTGCACCCGCTGCTGATGCCCGGCATATTCGCCGAGCTGGAAGCCGCGCGCCACAAGCGGCTCGTACAGGCCAGCGTCGCCAAGCTGGAGACGCGCATATTCGAGCTAAATGTGCCCTCAGACGGCAGCGGGGGCTGGCGAGAAGCCGAGAGGACCCAGCGCCGCAACATTGCGAAGCGGACGGCCTACCTCGATACGGCGTACCTCCGGAACGGGCTCGTGAGCTGGGGCACTACGCAGCTGGGCCGAATGGTGCAGCACGCGTCCGAGCTGGAGGGCGTCGTCAGTGGACACGCATTCAGCGCCGAGCTAGAGCAGCAGCAGCAGCAGCAGCAGAGAGAGACCGCGATACTCGTCGGGAGCGGTAGCCAACAGGAGCCACCTCCGCCTCCGTCTAACAACGACGCTGCCGAAGCAGCAGGGCGCAAGATCCAGTTGCGCTTGATAATCATCAGAGACGAGTACGACGATTGGATCAGGGATTGCACCATGCGGGTTGATGGGATGGCTATGGCGACTCAGTGGGTACGTGCACAACAGGGACAGCTGGCAGAGACTTGGGACTAATTAAGGTTAACTGGCTAACCAATATGCGATACCTCTTCTCACATCCCCATTTAAAGGCTCAAGGGGAAACGAACGTGGAAATTGCCATCGCGACCAAGAGAGACTCGAAGCATATGCGGTCCATCGCCCTGCTGACGATGGTTTTCCTCCCTGGGACCTTCTTAGCCGTGAGTCAAATCGCCCCTTCAAACTCACAGGTAAACAAACGTATTACTGGATAATACTGACATACTCGAAAACCTGCAATATCAAAGACCATCTTCAGCATGACTTTCTTTAACTGGTCAGGTGACGCCGGCACCTCATCGGTCTCGACATCGATCTGGATCTACGTCGTCTTGGCCATCGCCGTCACGCTGATCACGATTTTAGCTTGGTATTACTTCGTTATATGGCGGCCGACGCGGAGGGCAGAGTGGGACGACGACGAAGAAGAAGCGGGTGATGACTCTGGAGCGGCTGTGGTGGGGATAGGAGAGAGGGAGGGCGAAGGAGGAGAAGTAGGAAGAGGGGAAGCGATGGGGAGGACAGCGCGTCTATCCCTGTCTTTCCAAAGGGTCTTCCGCTGGCTTTTCAAGGCTAAGACCTCCGCCCCCGAGCTTGAGAAGTCAGCCCCCCTGCCTGTAAGTCCGGTATGATAAGAAAGAGGACTTTTTTCCGCCCTGGATATAACAATAGGGGAGGAAAACAATACAAGCCCCCTTTTTTTCAATTTGGCAACAAGTAGGGATGTATTGTTTCATAACTTCGGATTTATAAAACTGTATAAATACCCCGTACTATTTATCGAAAGGGAGAAATTGCCGCAGGCAGCACCATGGCCGCACTAGATACATGCAGGGACTCGAGGATAGATCAATCTGGCAAAAAGCAGGCAAAAGGAAGATGGGAGAGCAGGTTGTGTAGCCGTGATGTCTGGGAGCTGCAGATCGGAGTCTCAGGCGACAGTCTCGGACGAGGCGGATGGTTGGGATTCCTCCTTGGCCTTCTTCTTGGCCGCCTTTCCTATCTCGTAGTACCGCTTCAGCAGATCCTCTTGTACGATTGGGAGGCCGACAGGTCAGTTGGGAATCCGAGCGTGCAAACTGGGGCAGGAAGCGATGGAGGGGGATATACCGCGCTCAGCTCTTTCGATGTGTATATATATGCCAGTGGTCATTAGCGATCTCGGTCATAACCTCGGCATTTTCGCCAAGCAGCTCCTGGGCCGCCTTGCGAGGGAGATCATGCCCATAAGGCATGTACTTGCACTTTATTAATAGCGAGGGTTGGCCGGAGCCTCAGCCTCGGAGGTGGACGTCATGAGGTCGGAATCGCGGAAGGTCGGCGGAAGATAAGTAATAGTCGTGTCGGCCGGGGGAAGCGAATCCGATGGTGTAGGGAAGAGAGATGGAGGAGTCTGTCTCTGACGCAGCTTAAATCTGAAGGTCAGGAGGCAACTAGCTTGGGCAATGGGATGTTACCGGAGCAGGGTGAATATGATGCCCAGCTTACACGCGAGCAAAGTTTAGACATGCCTTGTAATAACCTCCCCTCGTACCTCTAGAGAGATTCACCCTATACCGGCACGTTGCCAGTTGGATATACCTAATCTCGATCTTTGCCCTCGAGTGCCTATTCGACAACAGGCTATCACCACCCGCAGAAGTCAAACCCAGACTTCCCTGGCCGTGTCATCGCATGTTGTAGGCCCACCGTCGGCCCGAGGCGTAATTTAGTGTGAGAGCATTGAACGGGTAGTACCTGGCCGCCCCTGCCCACTCCAAGAGATCGCCCACCCAAATTCTGGACATTTGGGAAATGAAAAAACGTTTTAATACCTTCCCACAATGCTTTTGAGATTATTTCCCTTTTCCAAAACGTTTTATTTTTCATTTCCCCGAACGGTTGGCATTTCCTAATCGTCTTGTTGAAAAAAATAAAAAAAATAAAAAAATAGAGCACCTTGAGATCGCTTCATATGTTACAAGGGCTTGTGTGTAATAAGGGCTTGTGGTATTGCAAGGGATAATCTCTAAGGGCATCTCATGGAGGCTTAAGGATCTAGGATCCCCTCTGGATGAAGATATAATACAACTGCCCTTATATAGACCATCTTTCCTAGATGCCTGAGGCACCTTCTGGGCTTGACGTGGCCTATGGCCCACTCTGCTGCCTAGAAAGGCCCACTGTAGATTCCTCCGTGTGACATCATAGACCCTCCAAGGGGCGCCTAGGTATCCTTGCTCACCGCCCACTGGCTGAAATGAGGTCTGGTGGTCAGCCTTATGTAGTTGCAGCCCGTTTTACCCTCCCAAGCCCGGATGCCGAAATGCGCCGACTTAATTTGGAGATTGCAGCAGATTGGCGATGTGCCATTGGTGTGGACGACGCTGCGCCGTTCTCCTAGACCGGAGAAAGTGGCACACTACTTGCAGCCTCGTCACTTCACTCGCCTTCACGAGGCGCCCGCCGTGCAAGGAAGAAGCCTCAACACCGAATCGCTTCCACCTTGCCTGGTTGGTGCGATCGTATAATGGTGAAGGAAGGTGCGGGTGGGTTTGCTTATAACCCTTTATTCACGTCCGCTGCTGCCGTTGCGGGGCGACGGCAGGAGCGACGGTCGGTGAGTGCCAGGCTGCTCAGCACTTTCAATTGCCCTTAAGCGAACTCTCTTGTTTGAGCCAGGAGATTGTCCAAGTTGAGGGTGGCTCTGTAGGAAGTTGATCAATATCATGATAGTGTACCTCAGGTAGGTAAAGAGGATGGGAGACATAGCCACTGCAAGCTATTGTTCATGTGGCGCTCGCTCTAGGCTCAGATATCAGACCTGCAATTAGGAGCCGCCGGAAATCTCCCACTACACGCCTAGGTCTCGTAAGTATCGTGGTCTGGCGACAGTGGCATGGCTTCTCGACATCAACTCGAGTGGCCAAGAGGAGGAATATCATGCCGACCAGGTGGCAATGCGGCGGGAGCGTCAACGTATGATTCGGAGCAAAGTGTACAATAATAAAAGGTAGTACAGAACACGACGGTGGGCGGGAGACGCCCGAACTGGGGGACTTTGTGGTAGCAATGGCTCCTGATACTGGCACATCAGTCTTCACAGTGGGCTCCCTCTCTCACTGGAAGTGATGCCACTCATATACCCCCATCCCCACCACTTAATGAAGTGACAATAGATCGACATATTCAGGGTTAGACGAAAATAATGATGCCGAGTGAGAAAGCTGTGTGTTCCCGGAGGAGCGGGTGGATAGTCGGAGCTGGGCAGGCACGGGAGCTTGCTATAGTGTGATGGAATACATGTTGCGATTTACCGATGAGCGCCGTCAGCAATGTTGTGCTGTGTTGGACGTTCGTGCCGGTCCGTTGCCTTCCGAAGAAGACATGCCAATCGCCCTGCCAACGGCGCTCACATCATGGAGGGCATTGATCTCAACATCGTAGACCGCTGCCCGAGAACAGAGTTCCATCAGTTGGCCTAGAGCAAGCATCGGCTACTGCCCCGCCTCGGGCAGCAACATCACCTAGTTTGCATCATCGGACGCGATGTAGCCACTTGCGCAGCACGCATCTCTGCAATGGGCAACCCGGCAACCCGGCAACTAGCCCCGACTAGTGGTGGTCATCATCAGCGGCAGCGGTCGCAAGATCGCCTGCAGTTCGTCTCCTTTCTATCCTTTGTAAAACATATTTTTTATTCGTTCATACGGTTAGGCCTTTCTCTGAACAGCTGCCTACCTCGAGGTTACGTGGAAAACAAACAAAACGAGATACCCGCTGCCCAGCGAACGGTTCAATGACTGAGCACCACCGTACACCGTCTCCGTCTAGTTATTAAATCAGCATGGGGATAGGACATTAATATCGCAAAAGAAAAGAACCCAGATCACACGATGCACGGGCCCACCAAACCCCGGCGTTGTCTGACTGCCTATCCGTCAACGGGCGGCTAGATCTTTGTTTTGACGCTCGTGATCCGGCACTAGCTGAGCCGAAGAAACGGTGAACCCAAGAGACCCAAAAGCCACAGTAACTGAAAAAAAACAGAAAACCCAGAAGATACGGTACGAGAAAACGGACGCGTATTGACGGCGTCGATCGACTGGCTCGGCTGCCCGGCCGCCGCCTACGCGGCTTTCCTCTTCCTGGGCAAGCCCTTGGCTCGACGGGCCTCGACATCTCCTTCCGCGAGCCACCTGCTCGCTTTAACCAGCTGGACGACGTTGATGAATTGCTTCAGCATCATGATCGGGAAGCTGATGATGGCAATGATCCATGGCACAGTGGAATCCTGGTAGGGAAAAGGTCAGATTAGCCTCACGAAGGAACTGGGGGAGCCTAGGTTGGGTCGAGGGGG
>PYST01000573.1:0-15770 GCA_003049485.1 Ophioceras dolichostomum
AGTGATGACTTCGACCGCCGCTCGGGACGAAAACAAGAGAAACAAAGGGGGAAGACTCACTATTATGACTCAGCGCAACAAACTTGATGTCGAACACGCCGCTCTCGTCCTCCCGCACGCGGCCCACGCTCACGGTGTAGCCCCTCGACAGCTCCCTGTCTAGCCTCGGCTGCGGCCTGTCGGCCTCCTCGAACACCATGATGCTCGGCGTCGGCGCGCTCGGGCAGCCCAGGGCCTCCGCCTCGGACACGTACGTCGACAGCGCCATCTTGACGGCCTCGGCGGACGGCGGGGGCCTGTTCTTGAACCGCAGCGACACGCACGCCATGTGGCCGTCCAGCACGGGCACGCGGTTGCACGACGCCGAGACGCGCAGCGACGTCTGCTCCTCGAACGCCGTGGCCTCGGCGTTGATGCCGCCCAGGATCTTGCGCGCCTCCGTCTCGAGCTTGTCCTCCTCGCCCGGTATGTAGGGGACGACGTTGTCGATGACGTCCATCGACGCCACGCCCGGGTAGCCCGCGCCCGAGACGGCCTGCATGGTGACCACGGACGCGCAGTCGACGGGGCCGAAGCGGGCCTGCAGCGCCGCGAACGGTATGACGAGCCCGATGACGGCGCAGTTGCTGTTGCACACCAGGAACCCCTTGCTCAGGCTGCCGTGGCGGGCGCGCTGGTGCGGGATCAGCGACAGGTGGGGGAGGTTCACGGTGGGGACCACGAGGGGCACGAGGGGGTCCCGCCGGTGGTTCTTCGCGTTGGAGAAGACGGGGATGTTGGCGCGCAGGAACTCGAGCTCGATGTCGCCGGCCACGTCGGAGTCGAGGCCGGAGAAGACGACGTCGCAGTCGGCCGCGAAGTCGGAGGCGCGGCACGAGCGCACCACGAGGTCCGCCACCGCGCCGACCATGGGCGAGGCCTGCTTCCAGCGCACGGCGTCGCGGTACTTCTTGCCGGCCGACCGGGAGGAGGCGCCGACGGCGGTGAGGACGAAGGACGGGTGCTGCTGGAGGAGGAGGATGAAGCGCTGGCCTACTGAGCCGGTTGCGCCGAGGACGCCTGTTTTTGTAGGTTGCTGTCTGTTAGTCTCTTGCTGGTTCCGCCCTGGGCCCTGGGAGTGCCAAACGTAGTATAGTCGCATATGGATTGGATAGTAGCTGGAGGTACGTACCGCACTTCTTCGTGGGAAATTGTGACGCCATCGTTGCTGCCGTCCGCCCGTACAGTTGCTCGTCGAGTTGGTGGTAGAGCTGGAGGACTCAAGGTAGAGTAGTAGGCCAATTCACTCTGAGAGTGATGCTGTCGCAGTGCTCAACCTTGGAGAAGGTTGAGGATGTCCCCAACTTCCCAAAATTCACCTAAATTGACTCATATATAACGAACGGCCTGATGAATCACCTCTTTTTTCCTTTAGGGGGAGAATTTGTGGTGGTTCGTCCCAGAGCCAACATAACCCCACGTCCCCCCCGCGATCGGAGGATGCCCCTCCATTTACAGCACACAGACAGGGGTAAACTTTTCAGTGGGACTGGGCGCCCTGCTTGCTTTGGGGCGGGCGGCTGTGGCGGGCGAGCGGGCGCTCTATTGGTGGAGCTGAGAGTTGCGCCCAGGGAGAGAGAGCGAGGGGGAAAAGGAACAGTGGTAATAAAGGCTACCGGAGAGAAGATTGATGGCTCAAAATAATAATTGGGGTTTGATTCAGTCCAGGGCTTGTGCTTGCCTCTTGCAGCAACCCCGAGCATACCTTGAATTTGCTACTCTGCTGAGAGACTTTTGAGGCTGTCTCGTGGGTGTTTGTAGAGGGATGTGGGTTGCTGACAAAGGTAGGTTTACGGAATACTGTGTCCCAAGTGTCCCAACAAATTGGTGCGCCCAGCCTCGCCTCGCCGTGATGATGCACCGGAAAGTAGCAGCGGGAGAATCTGGCCCGCAAGCTGCGGAGTATCAACAGCTTACGAAATGCCACGGGAGCCAAACCGATTCCCTGGGTCGTATTTCAAGCTGGGTTGGCTCCAAAAATGATAAGCGGTAAGCTGGGAAAGCTCTGGGGTCAAGGGCAGAGCGCCAGCGCATGCTACCTCTAGTCCTGCAGTCGGTCAGCTCAGCCCTGCCGTGGGGAGCTTGGCGCGGACTTTCTTCCGTGCGGAATGCCACTAGTATCTGGCGAATGTGAGGGAGGCTGGGAGGGTGGAGGATATAACAAGTAAGAAACCTCCCCTCCCCCAACAAGATCTGGAGCTGAAATCCAACCTACTAGCCCGTCAATAGAGTCAATAAGCAGAGGTCGTGGACGGGTTGGGCAGGGCCGGCTTCGTTTTCGTTTTCATCCCAAGTCGCGTTATACTATACTATACTAGTACCAGACACGGGAAGGAGGACTAAAGATCTACGTTCTCGCCCTCCGAGACCAGCCACTATCCCGCCCTGCCGACCATTGCCAGCTCCGATCATGTCCGCCCCACTCGTACCTAAAGGCACCCACCGGCTGGTGGAGGAGATCAGGCAGTCCGGCCCCGTCGACACCTCGGTTCCCTACGACGAGACCCGCGTCGCCGGCAAGACAATCCTCATCACCGGCGCCGCGTCCGGCCTCGGCGCCGCCTTCGCGCGGAAATGGGCCAGCCTGGGCGCCAATCTCATCCTCGGCGACATCAACGTCGCGGCGGGCGAGGAGCTGGTCGCGGAGCTGCGCACGTCGACGTCGAACCCGCACCATTTCTTCCAGCACTGCGACGTGACCGATTGGCAGAGCCAGGTGGAGCTCTTCCAGGCCGGCGTGCGCGCGAGCCCGACGGGCGGCATCGACGTGGTGGTGCCCAACGCGGGCATCGCCGACTACGCCACGCCCATGTCAGGGAAGGGGTTCGAGAACCCGGCCGGGCTGGACGCGGACCACCCGCCGCCGCCGAAGCTCAAGGTGCTGGACGTCAACATTCAGGGCGTGTTCTACACAGTACATTTGGGTCTGTTCTGGCTGCAGCGGAACGGCGGGAGTGATGACGACGAAATCGAAGCAAAGAAGGCTCCTCCTCCTCCTCCCCAAGACCGCCACATCCTATTCATCAGCTCGCTCGCCGGCCTCTTCCCCGTCGTCGGCCAAACCCAATACGTGGCCTCCAAGCACGCCGTCACGGGCCTCTTCCGCACGCTGCGCTGCACTTCGTGGCGCCAAAACGTGCGCATCAACATGATCTGCCCGTACTACGTCGACACGGGCATCAACCCGCCCATGGGCCTCTCGCTGCTCGCGGGCGTGGGCACCGTCCCCATTCCCGACGTCGTCGACGCCGCGACGAGGTTGGTCGCCGACGAGGGCATCGTGGGCCGCTCGCTCGTCGTCGGCCCGAGGATGCGCGTCGAGGACGGCGAGGACGGCGAGGTGCGGCTGGTCAGGAAGACGGGGGACGACCCCAGCTCCGCCGTGTGGGAGTGCTACGCGCACGACTACGACATGGCCGAGCCGTTCACGTGGTCGTACACGAGATTCCTGAACACGTACCAGGCCATCAACGGCTGGGTCGGCTGGGCGAGGGACCTCGCGAACATTTGGCTCTTTCGCACAGACCCTAGGCCGAAGAAGAGGACGTTGGGGTCGAGGCGGTGAGCCTACGACCTGCTCTTGCTGTTGGTCGAAGGTTCATGTCTGATCCTAAAAGTACTGGTAGACTCTAGACTCTTGTCACATTGGTGGGCCTAATAGACGATAGACGATGGACGTGCATGGGTTTCCATGAGCTGAATGCTGGGACGGATTGCTGGTTGTAAGGTTATGAGACGATGCCTCTTGGCGACCCTTGTGTGGAACTGTCGATGGAGTGGGATTTAGCTTTCTTGATGTGGTCAGATCAGGGACGATAGCTTGGTAAAGCACACGAGAGATCGACTAGCAGCTCCCCGGCATGCATTATTCTGTCTTGCTCGTGATGATTCGGCGAAAAAAAAGTTCTCTGGCCCTCCAGCTCTCATCTTCAAGTTTTCACCCCAACCCTACCAGGTAGACGGGCAAGCCGACAACCGGAAACACTGGTGTCGTGCTCACCATTTTATGGAAGGGGTGGTTTCTGAGACATGAAATGCTCATGATCGTCGCGCAGTGAGAAGAACAAAAACACCAACACTGCTTGATTGGACAGGGCATTCATGACAGATATCCTCGATGTCCTCGGAGCTGCCTCCGTCCCCACATATAGCTGGCAGATCAAACGCTGACAACTTGAACTTGTCACGTCTCGCTGGCAGCACGGCGGGGAAAGATGACCATCACAAGAACTTGGCGCTACTGCGTATTGAGCCAAGAAGAACAACAACTATCACCAAAGATTCTTCTATGTACCAAAGATTCAATCCGGAATATGCCTGCATTGCGCAATGAACAGGGCAGTGCACAAGCATCCGCGTTGTTGGCTCGATCTCGAGAAGCAAAGAATTCGGATGGCATCATCAAGTGAGATCGGAACCGGCTGCCGAATCTGGGGGAATCGCGATCGGCGGTCATATCAATTCAGGAACCCGTTAAGTCTGTAAGAGATGGTGCTTCCAGCTTTATCAGCGGCTTGTATTGAAATACATACATACATCAACGCAATTGCCCATATCTGAGAAGGCGTGTACCCTCCAGCCAGCCGCGGACGTATCGGGGGCCTACTCATTGTCACTCCAGGACTGAGGTGGAGATGCCCTCGCCGCTGGAATGGATCCGAGCACTCGAGGGGTTCAAGTCTGGACTCTTGGGAGAATAGCGTGCTTCACTGATACCCCTCTCCAATCAACGCACATGCGTAAACAACTAAAGTGAAGCCAGAGAACCAAGCCGACCTCGTGAGAACTTCCTGAACAGTGACGCTGAATAATGGGCAATCTGAGAACGTCAACAACGTGCGCTTGGCATCCCACTCGGACCAAATTCGTCGTTGTCTTTCAAAGCAAGGGGGGGTGGCAGCAACATCACTTCAACTACGCTAGTGTCGGCGCTTCATGCTGCTTTTTGGGGAAGATCGGATTTTGGACAGTAATTAAGAGATCAAGGCATGTTTTATAAGGAATTTTATCACGGATCTATCAAGCCTAGCCTTTTGCGACCTGAGGTGTCCTACCGAGTTGAGGGGCGCCGCGGACGCCGTGTCCGGATTTAAGACATCCTCGCAGGAGCACCCGAGAGAGGACCGGGGGAACCGAGTTGCGAGTCCGAAAGGCTCGCATCAACATTCGCATCAATCGGCTCAAGGATTCGTCCGCTTCGCATGCGCCTTCATCGTCCATCAGGCTGCCGTCGTCGTGACATACGACATCCGTAGTACGCGTCGTCTGGTTTGATAATCATCACCGCAAGCTCTCGAGCGAGAAGGAAGGCGAAAAGTGGGGTACTGACAAAGCAAAACGGAGGAAGGCCGTGATGCAGACGTTGTAGTTTTCAATCTTCACGATGGCCTCGCTATCCGGTGTTATTGATGCTATGTAGGACACGCGGTGGCGGGCACCTCGACCGGCGGTATAAGTATCACTGGGTCAACTCCCCTATCGACAACTCTGTTCGGCTTGATCAAACCTCGCCCTCATCTCGTCTTCCGGACACTCACACCGGCGCTCATCTTCACTACCACTAGTCGCACTTAGTACCTATCTACTACATACCTCCTGACGCGATCCGATCATCAAAAATACCTAATCACTTTGCAATGGCGACCTACCTCATCACCCAAGCCACCGGCCACCAGAGCCAAAGCATCATCAAGCTCCTCCTGGCAGCCGGAGCCAACGTCCACGCGGTGGTCCGTGACCCCTCGAAGATCTCCCCGATCCTGAAGAGCCCCGGCGTCACCGTCTTCAAAGGCGACAGCGACGACCTCGACGCGGTCTTCGCGGCCGCCCAGGGCTGCTCGGCCGCGTTTCTGAACACCTTCCCGATCCCGGGGCTCGAGGCTCGACAGGCCCAGACCATAGTTGCGGCGTGCAAGAAGGCGGGCGTCGAGAACCTCGTCGCCAGCACCACCTACTGCACCGGCCGCAAGGACCTGTGGGACACCGAGGCGTGCGTGGAGAGCCAGCTGATCGACTACTACCGCTCCAAGGCCGAGGTGGAGGACGTCGTGCGCACCGCCGGCTTCGAGTCGTACGTGATCGTCCGGCCGTGCTTCATGGACTACGACTACATGCTGCCCCACGTGCACTGGGACTTCCCCGAGCTGCCGACCCAGGGCGTGCTGGTCCACGGCTACGACGACGGCGTCGGCATGCCGCACACGGCCGTGGATGACGTGTCCAGGTTCGTCGTGAGGGCCTTCCAGGACCCGGCCCGGTTCAACGGCGCCGAGGTCGACTTCGCCTTCGAGACCCTGACTGTCGAGCAGGTCCGCGACATCCTTGTCCGGGTCAGCGGCGGCACCAGGGACGTCAAGGTCCGGAGGGGCGACGCTCGCGAGATGGAGGAGACGTTCTTCCGCTTCCGGTTTCATCGGTTCGCCAGCCTCACCGACCTGAGCGAGGTCGAGAAGGCCGCCATGGAGGCGAAGGCCAAGTACGGGATCGAGGTCACTTCGATCGAGGATGCGCTGCAGGGGCAGAAGGACAGGCTTCTGGAGTGTCTGCCAGCTTAGGTTATGTGCTTAGGTTAGTTGGCTCAGTCGGGCAGTGTTGATGTGCAAACGGCCCAGTCACCGGTTTCTAGGTTCTTGTCTGTTTGTCTTCAAGGGGGAACCGATGATTTTCGGGCGATCAGGGTTTTCATAGCATCGAATTCGCGGGATGGGATCACTGAAGAGTGGTAAAAATAGAAAGATTGAAGCAAACGAAGGATGACAAGCCAGTACTAATACTACCTTGCGATAAGCAGTTGTTGACTTCTCTCTCATGATCGTGACCACAGATCCAGCACGTGCGGAGCAGACGTGGAAGGGGGAAAGAAGATCATCCTGTAACAAACAAGCAGTTCGTCAATTATGCTCTTGAAGTTCTCTGCAAAGGACTGACGGCAACCTCTGCAACCCACCGAAACACAACTCAACATGAAGCCCTGTCTCGATGCTGCAACCTGTCTTGGCGGGACAAGACAACCGAACCCAACTGAGCCAACCCAAGCAGAAGCAGAGCCCCGCTAAAGTTACAGCGATGAGCTGCAGTATGGGGTCAGTTCCCCATTTCTCCATCCTTCCCACATCCAGCCAGCCAGCCGTTGGGTCTCCGTTGGGGCTTGTCCACACTCCTCTAATTCTTAGCTCTCAAAAGGCCAAGCCCAAGCCACGTACGTAGCATCCTTGACACGCCACCCAGCGCCGATACCCAACATGCGAACATCTGAACTTTTAAACCTCCACATTCGCCCATCACATCACCGCAACAGGAAGACAGCTTCCCCGAGCCTTTCCCGCAGAGAGGGTGCGCATAAACCTGCGTCGTTTCACCCCCTGCTTCAAGCTCCTAAAATACAGAAATCCAGAGCAGCGTCCCAGGAAAATCTGGTCAGCTGCAGGTCTTCCCGCACTCGAAACGAACCCTGTCCTTGCGCCCCGGGCCGGCCGCCGCACTCCAACCAAGCCAAAAGAACAACTTTTTTCCCCCCCTCCTACCACCACACGTGTCCCGCATTGCGTCGTGTGCGTACGTGCCTGCTTGAGATCGAGAGGGGGAGCATCGCCACCCACGCCGCCGACGCCAGAGAAGGGCAGCAAACATCTCAACCCGCCGCTGCCTCACTGCCTTCGAATCACCAATGGCCGCCGAAGTCGCACAATCCTCCAATTTCTCACCCTCCCCCTTCCAACCTCACCAGCGAACTGGTAGCATGTCATTAAGCCCTGCGACGGGCGGTTTGGAGAATGGGGGTGGGAGCTCTCCGGCTGGAGCCACGTCGGCGACTGCGGTGGCTTCCGCTGCTGTCGCCACGGCGACTTCGGAGGTTGAGAAGCAGGTGCAGGAGGTGTTGCAGTCAGAATTGGGCGTGGCCGCGCTGCTGGCGAGGCTAAAGCAGACAATAAGTTCCGCGAAGGTGAGTCCTTACGAGTTTTCCGGGCATGCGGCGTCTTAGACATTCACCCGGCCATCCCTGCCGCTTTTGTCAACCTTGCCTTACTTTGCGTGTCTTTCTAGGCTAGCGAGGCTGTAGCTCTAGCTCTAGCTCTTAGCTCTAGCCTGCCTACTATACCAATGCTAATAATGCTAACTCCGCAACTGCGCCCTGCCCCTCTCCACAGGAATTTGCCGCGTTCCTGAAGAAACGAGCGACTCTCGAGGAGGAGCACGCCCACGGTCTGCGGAAGCTCAGTAGGACGACCCAAGATTTGATGCTGCGACCAGAACACAAGCACGGATCGTTCGCCGACGCCTACCAGAGCATGATGGCCATCCACGACAAGATCGCCCAGAACGGCCTGCAGTTCTCATCCTCTCTACACCAGATGCACGACGACCTGGTCGAGCTGGCCGCCATCGCCGAGAAGAACCGAAAGGGCTGGAAGGTGAACGGGCTGGCGGCCGAGAACCGGGTCGCCGACATTGAGGCGGCCATGCGCAAGTCCAAGGCCAAGTACGACTCCCTGGCCGAGGAGTACGACAGGGTGAGGACGGGCGACGTCTCGCAGAAGGGCCCCGGGAAGATGTTCGGCTTTAAGGGCCCCAAGTCCGCCCAGCAGCACGAGGAGGACCTGCTCCGCAAGGTCCAGGCCGCCGACCAAGACTACCACAACCGCGTGGACCAGGC
This sequence comes from Ophioceras dolichostomum, assembly GCA_003049485.1. Taxonomy (NCBI): domain Eukaryota; kingdom Fungi; phylum Ascomycota; class Sordariomycetes; order Magnaporthales; family Ophioceraceae; genus Ophioceras; species Ophioceras dolichostomum. The sequence continues at coordinate 8,693 of PYST01000573.1, forward strand.
CCAGGCGGAGCGCGCCGAGCTTCAGAGGACTACGAGACCCGAGGCCGTCAAGGCTCTGCAGGACACCGTCAAGGAGTGCGATGCCGGCTTGATCCTGCAGGTCCAGAAGTTCGGTATGTTTGCTGCATCACTTGCTATCTACTCGTGCCCCGTGACATACACGTGGTGTCAACCAGATCAGTCTGGCGTCAATTTAGCTAGCTCCATATGCCCTCGCACGGACGGCATACATGTTGCCCCCGTTCGCGTTGTTGCTTGCCCCTGAGAAACCCACCCTTACTGACCAACCCTTACACAAACAACTCGGTACGATGATAGCGTCCTTCAACGAGAAACTCATCCTGAGCAACGGCCTGAGCATCAGCCCACTTAAGAAGGGTGATGATGTGAGGAGCCTGAAGGAGGTTGTGACCTCGATCGACAATGAGGGCGACTTCAACGACTACCTGGTCGCCCAGTACAAGCAGCTGCCACCACGGACGGGCGAGCCGAAGTACGAGCGACATCCGGTAAGACAGTCAAGCCCAGAGCACCTCCCTCACTCGTTGCCCATCCATAGAGAAAGCCCCCAGAGAAGAGGACAAAGAGCAATGCAGATCAACCCTCCTCCTTCTCAGGCGACCGAGTGCTAATACCGCCCCCGTTGATCTGTAGGTCTTGGGTGCGCCAACACACATTATGTCCGGCGCTATCGGACTACAAACACAGCAACCTCCTCAACAGCAGTCTGTCTACGGCCAGCCTGGGCCCTATCAGATGCAACAACAGCAATACAACCCCGTCCCTAGCTCTCCCATTGGCCCTGTCCCCACGATCCCAGCAGCACAGGGCCAGCGACCTTCCTCTCGCGGCGGCGGCAACGGAGGCGGCCACGAGCGCTCCTTCAGCCACGCCAGCCTTCTCAGCAGCCAAGGCAGCACGATCATGCCAGTCGGCCAGCCGCAGGGCCAGCAGCAGCCCGGGCCACAGCAACAGCAACCCTACCGCAACTCCGGCCATTCATCCGCCATGCCCGGCGCCATGTCCGGCGCCATGTCCGGTGCCATGTCCGGAGCCGGGACCGGCCCACGCTTCAACGGTGGTGCCCCGTCACAAAGCAACGGCCCCCCACAACTCGCCGCCCTCCCCTTCCAGCAATCACAGTACCACCAGCAACACCAGCAACAACAACAGCAACAACAACAGCAAAACCCTCCCTCCCAACAACAGCAGCAACATCAGAACCATCTGCCGCAAGCGCCACCGAACCCTCTCGCGCAGCACCCGCCCACCGACCGGCCCGGCTCCAGCGGCGCGTACGCGACAGCGGCTGGTGGTGGTGGCCCCGGCAGCCGGAACCACTCGCCGCCGCAGCTGGGCGGGCCGGTGGGTTCGAGCCCCGCTGGCGCGAGGCCCGTGTTCGGCGTGTCGCTCGCTCGGCTGTACGAGCGGGACGGCCTGGCGGTTCCGCGGGTCGTGTACCAGTGCATCACGGCCGTGGACTTCTACGGACTGACCGTGGAGGGCATCTACAGGCTGAGCGGGTCGGTGCCGCATGTTAACAAGCTGAAGGGGATGTTTGATACAGGTGTGTTTATATAGTACCCTAGCGTGTGTCGTCGATCTGACTGAGGTGTCTCACTGGCTGACTGATTCTCGTGATGCTGCGCGAGTACAGACTCGAACTCTCCCAATCTCGACTTCCGCAACCCGGAGCTCTTCTTCCACGACGTCAATAGCGTGGCTGGTCTGTTGAAGCAGTTCCTCCGGGACTTGCCCGACCCGTTGTTGACGCGGGAGCACTACTCGGGCTTCATCGAGGCAGCCAGTAAGTAGTACTAAGACCACCAGAAACATCCATCCACCTTTTTGCCCCTCTCTCTCTCTCTGACCGCAGCTCATCTCACCGGCCCTTTTTACTTACCTCGTTTACTATAGAAAACGACGACGAGATCGTCCGACGCGACTCCCTCCACGCCATAATCAACAACCTCCCCGACCCGAACTACGCCACCCTCCGGGCCCTGACCCTGCACCTGCACCGCGTCATGGAGAAGTCGCACGTCAACCGCATGAACTCGCAGAACCTGGCCATCGTGTTCGGCCCCACGCTCATGGGCACGGGCGAGGCCAGCGACATCGCGGACGCCGGGTGGCAGGTCCGCGTGGTGGACACCATACTGCAGAACACGCTGCAGATCTTCGATGAGGACTGAACGTAATCTCTTCTCTACTGCGTCGGTGCCGCTGCTGCGTGGTACCTGCTATCTACTAACGGACGGACGGACGGACGACTGAGGTGCTATGCTGAGCGCTGAGGTCACTCCCACCTACCTGCCACGTCACTGCTCGGCGGACTTGCAAAAAGCGGAGGGCGGTTTCCGCCATTCATCCCCCCCCTCTCTCTCTTCCCATTTGTTCGGGATATCAAATATGGTAGGTACTATCTACTCTTCTTGCTACTGCCATGTGGAGTGAACCGTCGGGTACTTTAGCTATGTGCGTCGTCTTGGCCTGTTCTATTTTGTTATTTTTTTGGGGGCATCCATTCGTGGCAGGGACGAATCTGTAGAATGAGGAAACATGTGGAAGATCGGACGAAGAAAGAACGCGCTGAATGGATGTGAATAATGTATGAATACTTTTGCTGTTTTTGGAAGCATCCATGGTCTCTGTTTCTTTTCTTTCCGTCCGATCTTTTGCGTCATTAGTCCCGTCTCGTCTCGCTCTTCACTTGCCCTGCTTGTCTGCTAATACTTCGTTCACCTGCGTGCCTGCCTGTCTGCCTGTCTGCCTGTCTCCGTGCCTGTCTGTCTGCGTGCGTCGTCTTCACTGTTCACTCTTACCTCGCGAGCGAAAAAAGTATTACATGGATCATACGACGGAGTTCTGTTTTCCTCTTTCCCTTTCCATTTTGGTGGCACATGGGGCATTGTTTCCGCAGCTTTACGGGTGGAAAGGCACGCAGGACGGAAGGGTGCATATAGCATGGACTGCTCTTGCCCTGTAACATACCTCGAGCACCCCTTAACTTGTAATATTACATGGGAGGAGCGAAGAGAGAGAGAGATATGTGGAAGTGGGCCTGGACTGGTATATTCATCTGGTGTTTATCTGCCTGCTGTTTCCTTTGCGGATGCCGGCGTGCGTTGCTTTGAAGCTTGCTTCTGATATCTTAGCTTCGGTCTCGTCATCCCCGGCTTTTGCTGCCCTTGCACCCTCGCACCTTCGCCTTGACCGTTCTGTTTTCTGAATTTGGGGAGAGACCAAATCCTATTGATTGCCTCCGACCTCGGGCCTCGTGTGTTAGCTAGAGTGGCGTTCAGAGTGGGCAGTCGTGTGGGCGGGTGGCTGCTTCGCGGGGCGGGAGGACGTCGGTCGCGCCTTCCTTCACCTCCTCGTCCTCGACTTCCCATCCGAACCATGACCACGATAGTCAGTGACAATGAACAATCCGCCCAATCGCACAATAGCAGTTACTAGGCCACTAAATAGATTTCGCCCCTCACCGTCTCACCGTCTTCCCTCCCCCGCCAGCCTCCTCTTTTATTTTCTCGAGGACTTCGTCTTCCTCCTCAAACCCGAGCAGATTCTTCTCTCACGATCCCACCTCCAACTTTCCAACCCTCAGATTCTCTGCAGCTTCACGGCAAGCTTACAGGTAGTCTTCGTTAACAACGATCTCCTTTCTTCCCCTCTTACCTCGATTTCTCATCGTTTTCTTGTTTCCTGGACTACTTTCAGTCTACTACTTCAGACTTCTTCTGCCCTGGTGATTCATCGTCACCCTCTCTTTTGGTATCGTGTTTGGGCCTGTGACTTCAACTTGCGACCTCAACATTCGTTCTCTCCCATCTTGTGACAGGCCTCGAGCATTTCCACCGTTTAGTCTAGCGCTCATTGAGCCCTCACCTGTCGTCTGTACCTCCTTTCGAGCCCGCGGCACTGAACATTCAATCCGATAAGACAAGGTACGTTCGCAGCCTCCGTCGGCCGTGGCACTTATCTAGCGAACCGAGCCCCTTTCGTCCCTCCCGATCCAAGACCCTTCATGCACCGAAAACGCCTTCTTTGCCTACGCCTAGATCCCGTTCTCTCGCAGCAAGCGACCCGATTGCCATTCTCAATCAATTCCTTCCACCTAAACGATACCAGCCTTATCTCCCAGGCACTTATCTTCTTACACCTCCCATGGCCAGCCACGTACTAACAGACTCTTTTTTGGATGACCCGTGGCAGATGGCCGCCCCGGTTGACCGCGCTCACTATGGTCGCATGGCCGAGAACTCCAAGCGCTTCCGTGAGAACAACATTTTCCCCCTTAATCATTTTGGCTTCCCCGATGCCCGTCGATACGTCGAGCAATCCAATGCCAAGAAGAAGAGCCAGGCTGAGCCTGAAGTCGAGGACCAGGCTGAGATCGTCGACCAGACTGAGATCTACAAGTCGAACCCTGCCGCTCTGACTGCCCACTCCAAGGTTCCCAAGTACATTTTTGAGACGTTCTACGAGTACTCTAGCTGCTACCGTGCTGGATCGGAGTGGGAGATGGACCGGGAGCGCGAATCCGTCGACCGCTTCAACAACGCTCGCACGATCTTCGGAGCGTGGCCGCTCTGCAAACTCCCGCAGACTTCGCTTGACACCCAATCCTGGATCATCGTCATCGACTGCAAGCAGAAGATGCCGGCGGCATTCCCAGAGATGGGTGCCAAGTGCAGCATGGCCATGTTTGACGCGTGTGGATTGAAGCAGCTGTCACGCAACTGGAGCGCGGTCCGAGTCCACCACGAGCACCCAGGTCTCACCAACGAGCCCACCTTCAAGATCACTATGAACGCCAAGATCGCCGTCGAGTCCATTATCAAGCCAATCGTCGACATGAACAACCCGTCGGGCGAGGATGTCGTTCTCAACGAGTGGAACAACATTTACGTCATGATGTCGCTGGACTACTGCGACTCCACCGCCACCTCTGAGCTTGGTGCTCTTGACGAGATGACGAACATCATGGAGAGCCGCGATCCCCAGTACCGCGAGACACAGGCCATGTTCAAGTACATCGTGACTCTCAAGGAGCCGGCTCACTTCGTCAATCTCTTCGACTGCTTCCCGCACATGAAGGATGCTCTCGATGGCAATCTCGACAACCTCTCTCCTCAGATGCGCAAGCGTGCTGAGGCTCTCAACCGCGTGCAGCGGCGCACCTACGAGAACCTACTCTCCAAGCTGCCTTGCGGCATCGGCATCATCCCCGGAGGCCCCGGCGGCGGCAAGACCTTCTTCAATCTCTACATCACTGCCATGGCTCAATCCAAGCCCATCAAGTACGAGGAGAAGGGCGTCATCAAGGAGCGCAACGTCAAGATCCTCTACATGCTCGACATCAATCAGCCCATCGACGACACGATCAACAAGCTGGTCAAGATGTCGGAGGAGCTCGGCGACAACAAGGTCATCATTCGCATGTTTGGCTGGGCTCGTGAGTGGAAGAACGGTCTCAGGATGTTCAAAGACCAGGTCATGGCGCAGCAGCTGAGCTCCGGCGCTGGCTCTCCCAATGCCAAGGGCAAGATGAACGCCACCCCGGATGGCGATCTCGTGAGCATATTCATTCAGATGTCCCTTCACTCCCAGGAGACGAGCAAGGAGTCTCGCCTCGCTCCTACTCTTGATCAGTTCGCCTTCCGACACTTCCTCGCGCACAAGGACAAGTACTCCGAGCTCTCTCGTCTGCTCAAGGAGTACCTCGACGGCGACTGCAAGACCCTATCCCCTCTCCGCGTCGCTACGTTCAGCCTTTACAACGACGCGCTGGCGGAGGCCGACTTCGTCGCTGCCACTCCCGTGGCTGCTGCATCCAACCTCGCGGGCGGCAAGTTCAAGCCTGGTAAGTTCAATTGCGTCGCTCACTATGATGATGGAGCGGCAGGGCTGTCTGCTAACATGAACATACACGCGATGCAGATCTGGTCCTTTTCGACGAGGCTCCTCATGCGCGCGAGCTGTCCAACATCATCGCCGTCGCTCACTTTCAGCCCAAGGCCTGGATCTTCACTGGCGACCATCGCCAGACTGGCTGCTACCTCGGATCCAATAAGAAGAACCCGTGGCGCACCCAGATGCGCATGTCGATCATGGAACGCGCCGATCGCGTCGGGGCCGTTGACCACGATCTGGTCATGAACCACCGAGCCTTTGGTGACCTCGTCAAGATGCCCTCCGAGCTCTTCTATGATGCCAAGATGTTCAGCGGCCACAGCGCCGAGCAGATGCTGCCCCCGCCCGCTGCCTATATCCGTGACTGGCTCTATCAGCTCACTCCCGGCACTGATCCTCTGGAGGTCTCACGCCTCATCGTCCACGTCTGCAACTGCAAGCCAGTAAGCATTTTCCCCCTCATGCACCCAATACCCTCGAGCGGGCATCATCAATGAATCCCCTCATCAATGACCGATCATTCAGCTAACACAACGTGTCGTTTCAATGTAGCCCGTCCGGGTCGGAACATCATTCTACAACCAGTCACACGAGGACTACGTGATGTTCACGATCAACCGGCTCATGGACGACCCCAGGTTCCGGTCCGTGGACGGCAAGGCGCCGGGCTCGATCCTCGTGATCAGCCCGTACAAGGAGTCGTTCCTGCGCTACCGCGCCAAGGTCGGGCTCCTCCTCGAGGCCAAGCGCCGCTCCGGCCAGGCCGCCGCCACCATCAACAAGGTCGAGGCCCGCACCGTCGACACCGTCCAGGGCCACGAGGCCGACATGGTCATCTTCGACGTCGTGCGGGAGACCACGACGCCCTTCCTCGACGACAGGAAGCGGCTGGCGGTGGCCACCACCCGGGCCCGCCAGGGCGAGATGTACATGGTTCACCCGAGCCTGTACGAGCGCATGGCCGCCGCGCCGAACCTGGAGGCCGTGTACCGGTCCTGCGAGGACAAGGTGCACGGCCAGGTGGCCTGGGTGGACCCGGAGGCCATGGGCGTCAAGCCCATGTTTTAAAGCCGAAGGGAGGAGGAGGAGGGGAGGAGGAGGTAGAGGTAGGGGAAGTCGTCGTGCATTGGTTGGGTCGGTCGTGCGTTGTATGTTTTAA
>PYST01000574.1:0-15751 GCA_003049485.1 Ophioceras dolichostomum
AATCTCTATTAGACCGTGAATCTCTAATAGACCGCATGCACCGGAGCGAAGCGGAGGTCGCACGTCGATTTTAGACATGCACGGGTAACCGACGGCCATGTATCATGACGATATTTCGATCCATCTTCCCTAACTGTCCCCCGCCCCAGCAGACGCGTGTGGTGTTCACTTTTTCATTGGGGCTCCTCAGGCTCCAATACTTTGTCATATATGACGCGGTAGACCGTGCTGGTTTCTCAGCGGCGTCGGAAGGTACCTTGGTCCGTGGCACCTCCTGTCCGCAGAGTAATTTCCGACGTCGAAGAGTGCTTTGATTCGAAGACATTGAGCAGTGAAACTCTAGTCATGTGACAAGCCATGGATGGTTTGGAGCTTATCATGCACGTTGATGTGTCCCCACGGCATCAGCTGGACTGCTGTGGGATTAGGCAGCAACGACTATCACACAGCCTTCCCAAACCCAAACCTGCATTCTTCGATTGACACAACCATCTCAGCATCAACACCATCTCTTTGACCTCACGCGAAAGATTGCAATGGCATCGACTCGACCTACTCTATCGCCACTTTGCTCCGCTTGCAATGGCATCACCTTTGCAATGCTTATGGACGGCTTCACCCATCCTCTCGAGTACAAGGACGCGGTCGCTTCGTGTTACAAGGGCTTGTGTGTAATAAGGGCTTGTGGTATTGCAAAGGATAATCTCTAAGGGCATCTAATGGAGGCTTAAGGATCTAGGATCCCCTCTGGATGAAGATATAATACAACTGCCCTTATATAGACCATCTTTCCTAGATGCCTGGGGCACCTTCTGGGCTTGACGTGGCCTATGGCCCACTCTGCTGCCTAGAAAGGCCCACTGTGGATTCCTCCGTGTGACACTTCGGGCCGCAGTTGCGCCATCTGCCGGCTGATGGTCTGCTCCATGGCAAAGCCCAAGCCCGGCGAAGATTGCTACTCCCTCGACAAGGAATACGATTCCATAGCCGATGGCCTACCCCGGCTGCCAGTTGTGCATCGTCGAGGAATAACAAAAACGGCGGGATATTGGCATGCGTCTCCCGCACACACTAAACCTCTCACAACCATTATCTGGAGCGGAGCTACTGCTAGTCCTCGTAGTTTCGAATTTGCGGGACTCTCAGATGCTCTAGAGGGTTACTTTAACCACGGTGGAGCGATCCAGGTTACAACCCCAGATGGTGAGTACTATAATATTGCGACTTACGCGTCCGTACCTCTCCTATGGCTTTCTCGCACGAATGCAGTCGCTGACGCCGAAAAGACTCGTTTTCCAAGAAGAGCGGCGTCTCTATCCTCCGGGAGGTCGAACCCGCATTCTCCAAACGGAACTACGAGCTGCTACGAGCGTGGTTGGACTGTTGCCTATCGGCACATGACAAGTGCAAACCTCTTCACGAGTCCGGGGTTGCGCAACCGGGCCAGCGTCTCGGTGCTCTCCCAGCGCGAGTCATCGACGTTGGAGGCGGAGCCGGAGCTGGCGTCCAACAGGCACCGAGGTTGTTAGAGTCGAACGGCATGTTCGGCCGCTATGTCTGTCTGAGTCACCGATGGGGCGCGGGACGCCATGTCCGGACAGAGAAGGCGAGCCTGGAGGCACACAAATCCGCGCTGCCAATGGATAGGCTACCCCGAACCTTCGTCGACGCCATCCAAGTTACGGCTAAACTAGGCATGCGATACCTATGGATAGACTCTCTCTGCATCGTCCAGGACGACGAAGCCGACTGGAAGACTGAGCTGCAGAAAATGGGTGACGTCTTTCACGGGGCCACTTTACCATCGCCGCCGTCGACGCCTTGGACGATGACGGCGTCGACCGCGGCCTGTTCTTATCCCGAGACAATGTGCCTCTCAAGGTCACGCTCAAGCTTCCGCTTAATAGGGCTGACCCCGCCCGCGACCGTGGTGGCGAGGTTGAACCTAGCGGAAATATCATCGTCCTTCACCCACTGAGAATCTATCTTAATGGGCGTTTAGGAATGTCTGAATGGTTTCGGCGCGGGTGGGTGTTGCAACAGCGGCATCTTTCGCGGCGAGTCATTTATTATATGAGGGACAAAATCTACTGGAGGTGCTATACAGTGGTGGGGGACGACGAAGGTTATGATATCCGTTCGACTCCCTCGTCGATATTGCATCCGGACGTCACTTCGCCCCTGGGCTCTTGGTCTTTGGTGCTTATGGACTACCCTTTCTGCAGGCTGATATACGAGAAGGATCGACTGGCGGCGCTGGAGGGGCTTTCTCGCAAAATGGAAGAACAGTTCGGGGCTAGGATACATGCCGGTATCCTAGACGACAGGCTCGGGATCGGGCTTCTCTGGCACAGTAATGGACTCGTGCGCAAAACGGCCACTTTCCACGCACCTTCGTGGTCATGGGCCCCTTGGTAAGGCTATATTCGCGAGCTCCTCCCTGATGATTGCCCCCAGGCTTGGCAAAGCTTGCTCCGTGGCCTGAACTTCTCCACCTGGGACGGATGCCGCCCCACAACTCGCGATCGAATTCAGCAATGCGGAGGCACATGTATCTCAGGCACGGCTTCCTTTACTGCGCCAGTCGGTCGCCTCATTCATGACCAGCGTATTGAAGACTACCTTAGCCTCGAGTGTTGTCCGGGTCGACCCACTCCTGAGCACGACCTCTTGGCCCGAATCATCGGGAGATTCTACTCGAGTTCAGGGGGCAGCTCGCTGGTGAAGGGCCCGGGTGGCCTCTTGAAGCTGCAGAGGTTCTCTGGGACGAACGCGGCAACATCGTTGGCTTCTTCATCCCGGACACTTCAGGCGAGGAGGGCGGGGCCAGGGCTGCCGAGGCCGACAGCCGCTCCATCCTCTACGCCGCGATCAGGCAATTTATACCCTCTCCCGGGTATCCAACGATCCCCATTTCATTCCAAGACAAGTTCGTCGACTTTGTCGGGATGGAGAAAGTTGATGGTGGCGGGCATGGCAAGTTTCGGCAAACGGGCTGCGGTAGGGTGATATGCAGGTCGTGGCTGGCCAGCTGCGTGGAGACGGAAGTTACTCTCATCTGAGAAACCTTTCCCTATGATGCTACCGGTTTAGGGAATGGAAACCGGGTCCGGGCCACATAGCAAGACCGGGGGGTCACGGCACAGCACGACGAGACTCACGGGATTTGGTTCTTGCCCTCTACGTCAGCCGGGGTGGGGTTTGAGAAGGGCCGCATCCTTCGGCTCCTTCTACAAATTCCTATTCGGGACGTCGTTGCGACTTCCTGCGGTTTGTCAGCTCCGCCGAGAGGCCCTCCAGCCACCGGCGGGCGGCCGAGATATGCGGTCAAAGAGTTGAGCCCACTCCAAGTCTAGCATAGAAAAGGTTCGCGCACTCTCCTACATATGAGAACTCCCTTCGTGCAAACATCACATGCAAGGTACACCGAAATAAAAAAAAAGACGGGGGTCTGAATCCGCTGACGCACAGAGCACGGGCACAACCTAGCCCACATTGAGGATCACTAATGCAGGCGAAGTAACCCCATTCTTGACTTCCATTGGAATACGCCTGCCTTAAAGTTCGCTCAACGTAATGGTTCCCCTTGAAGAGCATTCTCGCCTATAGTGGCCTACAGCTACCACCAGCAGTATATAAACGGTCCCCTCCCTGCCATCCCGAGCTCTCGCCATTCTCTCAAACTCTTTAATATTGCCAGTCACCCACACCTCGCCCAATACAACTACCACCTATCCCTCTGGCGTCTCTCCTTTCCAGCTCTCCACCTCCCTTCACCATCTCTGCCTCTTCTTCACGATGCCAGGCTACCCACCTACCGACAGCTTCAAGGGTGGGGTCTCGTTCCTCTGCGGTGCGACCATCAAGCCGGGGAAGATGGACGAGTTTCTCACGCTCTACTACGAGATCATCGAGAAGACCCGCACCGTGCCTGAGCTGCTCTGCTACGAGCTCTTCCGCGACCTGAACGATCCCAACAAGCTCACTTGGACCGAGACCTGGACCAAGGATGACAAATGGCTGATGGAGGTAGGTACACCCTCGCTCGTCTCGTCTGTGGTGATGGGGGTCCGAGGCCAATCCCTACCGGGCAAACTTGCACAATACTAGGGAAAGATCAGAGCTGACACCAGTATGCTCGTTCGCGTCGCTCTTCTCCAGTTCCGTTCGAAGAACGATTACCTGACCCAATTTGATGAGGCCACTAAGCCATTAATCGAGGGCGAGAAGCGATTTGAGATGTTGGAGAGGTTCGGGGGCAGCTGGGCGTTCGCTCAGGAGGGAGCCTACGAGAAGAAGTGAGCAGATGGACTGCGACCTTGTGAAATGGGGCGCGTTGGGGATACACAAGCAGGGCCGGTACACAGATGGCCTCTTCTCTTTCCTTCGTAGTCGGCATTTAAGCCACCTAGAGTGTGCGGCAGCGTCTAGGGTTAACCAACTGACTGCTACCACTGCGTCTCCGTCTATTATCGCGTCGACCTCCACAGTTTCCGTGTTGTTTATAAAAATGAAAAAAGGGGCAAAAATCGATCCAATGGGTCCGACCTCGGGTCCAGAGTCGATGAGTGAAGCTGAGAAATGGCCGCCCCGGCCCGGCTCGCTTACTAGCACACTATGACTGAGTCGGCCGTGGCCGTAGTGGGAATAGGGAGAGAGCTTGAAACTGCATGTCAGCTCGCGAACGACTGGCTCTGTCACATCCTTTGTCCGCGCTGGGCGGCTGGAGGACAGAAGAATAAAATAACACGAATATGGTGCAATTGCGAAACAGGATGTCGAATCCGGCTGATCACCCAAGTTTAAAGAATCAGTGGCTAATGACGTCGTTGTGTTAACCAGGCAGTGCGATGCCTGGCCCAGGCCAGCGAAAGAGGAATGCCGCTGATGAAATGGATCGTCGTCGAGGGGGGAATTCTCAATGCTACCCGAAGCGAGATCCCAATGCCCAATGCTCCAAGGGCTTTTCTCCATCAATGCTTCACAAACGGCGGGACAGAAGGGCAAAAAAAGGTCCCATAACGTATCAGAAATATTACGATCTTGACGGAACATCGCGGCTCAAGCGGGGACGTCGCCCGTCGATCATGTTACGGTTCTCTGTTCTGCCGGAAGCTCGCCCAGACTCGCTTTGCTCGCTTACAGCTGGGTTACCCCAAAAAGCCCCAAAAATGATCCGCAACACGGCGACTTCTTGCGTCTGAACTTTGGCGGGACAAGACCAGAATTCCGATTTCAAAATCATGGGGAATCATTCACCTGCCACTGCTGTCAAAGTCAATTTCCACCCCGGGTAGGGGAGAGATCTGCGAACTGCTGCTGGTCTGCTGGAGAGAAAAGATGGGATACAAAAAGGGGCACCATTTGCCGATTTTGCCAGTCCATCTTCGGTTTTCTTCCCAACCAACCGACCAACCAAACCACATACACTCACGACCTGGTGTCGTCCATTCCTTCTTTTCTCTTCGATTCTCTTGCTTCCATTCTATCCGACCAGGTGTCACTCTTTCTCATAAAACTCCCTTTAATTTTTTTTCAACCACCTTCTTTCAAAATGGTCCGCATCAGCATCGCCGCTACTCTGGCCTGTAAGTGAATGATGATTGATGAATACCCCTGCCCCACCCAAATACACATGGGACGACGACCATGACCAACAAGATGATCGCAAAACGACACCGCAAAAACCTCCAGACAGAAAGACACCGGGACACAAAAAACATGATGCTAACACACACATGCTAAAACAACAAACAGTCATCACCTTGGCCATGGCCCAAGCCATCCCCAACGCCGCCGGCGCCAGCAACGTCGGCAACGGGCAAGGCAAGCAGTTCACGACGGGCGGCTGCGTGGCCAACGCGGACTGCCTCGAGGGCTGCTGCGCCAACAACGGCCAGGGCACGGGAATCTGCTCGGGCATCGGCGCCGAGTTCCAGAACGGAAAGCAGGGGTGCGGATTCGTCGACCCGAACGCGGCCAAGACGATCGCTGCGGCTAAGGCGCAGGCTGAGGCTCAGGGGTTTAGGAAGTACTAGAGATACGAACTTGCCTCTTTTGAGTCAGGTCGGGGATAGATGGTGGAGGAAGTTGTGTCTTGGGTGATACATACGGGATACGTTTTTGGTTGGAAATGGAAGGGGAGGGAAGGGTAAGGCTTGGATGGAATCGCACGTGAATAGGTACATATCAGCGATGAATGGGATACGACGAGATGACGACCAGCCGATTGGTGGCTCCTTCTGACGGCTCCATTGCCTCTTGTCCACGACCACTATTTTGTTTCCGGTACCCTCAGACCACCAAGCCAACATGTCCTGTGTCCCCCGATGACGGCCCGAGAGAGGCTTTCTTTCATCTGTGCCCTCCCAGAATAGCCTCCAAATCTATGTTCAGGTCTACTGGCAAGGACAGTGTCGGATCAACACCATTTGCTGTGCCTCTTACAGCCGACATCCCTGGAGGAAGCAGTAGCGTCGACCCCAAGCTCGAGATATTGCCGAATTCCAGAGCTGGTGCAAGCGCGGACGCTGAAGAAGATATCAGTCCTCCTCCGGTGGGGAAAGGAGACGTTGTATGGGTGAGATTGCCCCGTGCCGCTAAAGCGGACTCCGCGAAAGAGAACAATTTCGTGCACGTCGCGAGGACGTGTCGCGCTGTTGGGGACATGGCTTCTACGACGCGGAGTTGGGTGTTTACTGTCGCGAGGAGGGCGAGGTCGTTTTCGGCGGTCGGAGGACTGTGGTGGCTGGTGTGGGCGTGGTTGTTGGTGAACGAGACGATGTGGACCACTAGTGTTAGGTATTGCGTGAAGGGGGCGAGCGAGAGGACGCTGATGATAATGGCGATGATGCTTGCTCGTTAGCGCAGGGCGCCATCCAGAGGGAGAGGGGGGAAGGTATTATCACAGCAGGGAGATCACTGACGTGTTAAGGAACCTAGCCCACCCCTTGGGACGTAGTTCTAGTAAGACATTGCCCACCTCCACAAGGCTCGACAAGCTTTCTCGCGCGGCTTCGACGCAGCTATCGCAGGCGTGTGCCAGGGACTGTTGTTGTCGGCCTGAGTTGAAGTCGCTGCTGCTGCTCGTGGTCATGGGGGTATCGGATGATGGTGACGCTGGACCACAGACCACGGTCAGGAGCGAGAAGAGAATGATCTCGACTATCTTGGCGGTGTCGCTGATGGGGGATCCGAGGATGGAGTCGTGCCGTGCGTGCTGCGGGACGTCCAGATGGGGCGATGAGATGCCCCAACGGCTAGTCAGTAGAGCGCAACTACTTAAAAGTAACAAATTGGGAGGAAATGGAATGCCGATACCCACCCTGCTCAGCTCTACCTGGATCTTCCTCAATCTCGCCCTCATCACCTGCGCCTTCTGCGCACGCACATGCGGATGCCGCTCCATGCCCGCAACCGAGAACAGCTCCTCTTGCATCTCCCCCTCCAGCAGCGCAGCCTCACCGAACGCCCGGTAGATCTTTCCCGGGATGCCTGGCACGTCGTCCGGGTAGTTCAGAGGCGCGGTCGACAGGTCGCAGAGGCGGATGGTGTGGGGGCGACCCATCGTTAGGGCTAGGCCGTGGTCCATGAGGAACACGTACCAGAATATGCGGTGGCGTCGGTCGGCGCGGTAGTTGCCGTCTGGGCCGGGCGGGAGGCAGTGGAGACCAAGCTCGAGGCACATGCGGGATGCGGCGGAGAAGAGGGTGTAGGCTTTGGGGGTGTGGCCTGCTTGGATGCTGTACATTCCCTGGGTGTGAGACAACGGTGCGTTAGTATAGGGAGAACAGACGTGTGTGCAGTTTCTTAGCCACCTAGGTAGCTTGGTTGGTAGTGAGCAAGACAGGATCTTCAGCGTACCAGCAGTCCCAGAGCCTGACACGCCTCGAGCGAAGCCTCCTCGCAAATACGGAAGCTTAACGCCGCGGCCTGGGCGTTCCGGCCCAGTAGCTCGGTTATCTCGTCGACCTGCTTCTCGTTCAGGCCAAGGTCGCTGTACCGTTCTGGTTCGAGGGCCGCGAAGAGGAAGTGCAGCGAGACGTTGACGGTGCTCCATGTGGAGATGGTGTATGGATTGACGGCGAAGAAGACGTCGCGACACATTGACACGAGGTCCTGCTCGTCGAGGTGCGTGATGTCGATGAAGAAGCGTTGCTTCTCAACCTGTGCTAGCCTCAGGAGCTTGAGCACGGGCTCGCAGGGTGGCAGGGAGGTATGGCCTGTGAGTTCGGGGTACTTTGATAGGAAGGGAGGCGGGCATTCGAAGACCTGGCGAGGAGGAAGGTCCTCGAGAGTTGGTGACAGGCGTCCAGCCAGGAGACCCATCGGTCCGGCGGTTCGGAGGACTTGAGCTTCTAATGACGGTTCCCCCCTGTACGCGCTTCCACTGCCTTCATCTGATTTTGGGAATCGGGAAAAGCTTGACACTGGGTCGAAAGAAGGACCGCCAGGGAAGTCGGACGCTTCTTGGAGCAAGCCGGCAGCAGGACCCCTGGAATTAGGTCCAGTGCCGCTACCGCCCGGTCGGACTAGTTGAAGCACTTCTTGCAGGCGGTGGTCAACGCTCTCGAGAGCCTCGTCGTAGCGGGTTGAGATAAGGATCCGTTGTCTCCTTTCGGGCCTCGTCCTTGTCAAACGGCATTGGAGGCCGGCTGTGACGCAGCTGGAGCACGGGGATCCTCGGTCGCATTTTGTCTAACAAACGGATGAGCATCGGCGAAACTATCAAACCATAACGTTGGAGCTTCCCGGCCCTAGCTGGCCGACTGCTCTTCCCTATCCGGGGCATAAAAGAAAGGCGCCATACCTTGCGATCTTTGCAGTTATCGCACTGAGGAGAAATTCTTGCTGTCAGCCAGATCATCATCATGTTTGACTCAAGCATATGGGTAGTACACAAAACAGGCTTACCGCTGGAATACGAGGGGCGTTTTCGCCAGATACAACGGACTGATCCGCTGGCTGATGCGTCATCACGGAGAGTCGCACGGATGCCCCCCGTCGCGGAGTCCTAGGTCCCGAACAGCCGGAGCGAAGCGCGCAATGTGGTGTTGCTAAGCCGGTTGGCTGGTGGTCTTAACACATACTGTCAATAGAGCCCGCCATGTTTTGGGTGGTTGTTGAAGGGCAGGAGTTGATGAATGATGATTGGAAGCGCTGACGTCAACTTGGCAGCCCCTAACAGTGGCGTCGGATCGGCAAGCGGCGCAGTCGGGGGCCTCGGCCGCCGGAAATCCTTCCCAGGTGGAGACGCCAGCGTCGCCACTAGCATCCACGATGCCCTGGAAAGGCACATTTTCGGATGCATTGACCTTGGCGCGTCGTGGCCATAACGTCGGTACTGAAGATGGGCCGCCGCGTCGTTTCCCGGGGCCTCGGCCGCCGGCGCGACGCCTTCATCTCCCGCATTTGTTCGGCGCGTCTCACGGTCTGTCTGACGCCTCCCGACCGCTGATGAGAACGTCGATATCCGATCCACAGATGGTTACGGGAGGCAGCCGCTTTCCTTTACCATTTCCAATCAATTAAATACAGAGCTCTGCTGGCTTCTCTCGGTCTGCTTCCTCCCCTCTCAGCCATCAGGACTGCGCCTTGCTTCTTGATACCCTTCAGCGATCTTCGTCCCCCTTTCCCCCATACTCTACTCCCATAGTAACTACCCCCTCGACGCCTGGCAACCATGACCGTCGACGAATATGGTGCGTTCCGAACCTCCCGGCCACCCCTTCACGATGATTCTCTAGACTAACATGGTGTTGGTTTTGCTTGTGATCATCAGTCCCCGGAAGTCTCTGGTTCTACGCCCCAAATCAGGGTGCTGCCCTGTTCTTCACCATCGCGTTCCTCGTTCTCACTCTAGTTCACACTTGGCAATGCTAGTAAGCAAGCATTCTCCCATCCTCTTCCATTGCCGCCTTTGCAAGACAGCTGACACTTGTTTTCACGGATTTCCCAGTCACTACAAGTGCTTTCGGATAACGACCCTCTTTATCGTCAGCGGCTTCTTCTTCGCACTCGGCTTCACCTTGAGAGCGTACGGCTCGTTCGGACACTACGGCGAGCTAATTACGTTCATCCTGAGCCTGGTTTTTATTGCCATCTGCCCGTAAGTGGGACACGATCGCGTCCAGGTTCTAGACTTTCGCCGGGTGGCTTCGAGGCACTGACACACAACAACAGTCCATTCCTCGCCCTAGCAAACTACACCATCCTCGGCCGCGTCCTCTACTACGTCCCATACCTCTCGCCGCTTCACCCAGGCAAAGTCCTCACCATCTTCGGCACTCTCACGATGGTCATCGAGGCCATCAACGGCATCGGTGCCGCCTTCGCCTCCAACCCCAAGAGCTCGCTCGGCTCGGCAGGCCCCATCGTGATGTACGTCTCCCTAGGTCTCCAGTTCGCCGTCATCGCCTCCTTCCTGGTGCTTGCAGGCCACTTCCACTGGCGCTGTCTGCACACAGGTTCAGGTGCGGTCGCGAAAGCCCGAGGCGTCCGCATACCGCTACTGGTGCTTTACACAAGCTCGAGCCTGATTCTGGCGCGGACGGTCTTTCGGGCTGTGGAGCAGAACGCTGCGGCGGGCAAGAACGGTAGGAGACTTGAGGACACTCCCAACGTGATCAGGTATGAATGGTACTTCCTCGTGTTTGAGGGAACCATCATGCTGGTCAACATCGCCATGTGGAACATCTGGCATCCCCGCCGGTATCTCCCCGATGACATCAAGGCTTACATTTCGCAGGATGGAATGACCGTTGTGACGGACCCCCCGTTTTGGCAGGATGGCACGCACAAGTCCCTTTCTCGCAGGACCATCGACATGTTTGGCCTTTCGAAGTTGAGGCACAGCCGGAGCAAGTCCGGGCACAGCGAGCTTCTGCAAGATGGGGAGGAGCTCAGTACTCGGGCATAGAATGGGAGCTCTTTAGGGTACGGTAATCGTAGGAAAGTGTAAAAGGAATAGCACTACATCTCACCAGAGGCTTGTTATACGAGCAGAGACGTGGAGAATATGGCTGTATATATATACGATAGAGAAGTTTTCTCCGGGACTAGACGGACACAGCTGAGGCATATATACCATAGACCAGACAAGAGGCACTAGTCAAGATATAGGCAACAGGGCAGCACGTGGCAATTTTGGAATTCAGTGAGTGTTTCAGTATACGGCTTTTTGATATACAACCACTAGTGTTAGTGCTAGTGAGCATCTTCAGACGAATTCCGGGCTTGAACACATCGCACGTTAGACCGCTCGTACTACCGCTATGCACCGTAAAATCTTGGATGGAGGAGCTTGCCTACCGGGAAGAAAGGAGAACTCAGACTATTGGCCAGCGAGGGAAAAAAATGAGGGAGGGGTTGCATTGCAGACAGCTCTCTTGCTACCTACGAGAGGCTCGCATTGCCAGTGTTAGACATTTCGCTATTGGATAAAAAAAATAATATGCGCAGACGGTGCCACGACCGCATCTTCGGTTGAGGAATCCCGTGTCCCAGCATTTAATAAACGCCGAACAGCTCCGTTTCTCCATGTCGCCCCTCCCTCTCCCTCCCACAACTCTTGCTTTCAGTCGCCACGACCTCGCTGTCTCCCTCGCTCCCCAAACAGTCACACCAACGTGCCCGTTGCCACCATGTCGACGACTGCGTCGCCTCAACAGTATCATCACTACATTCCTCGCTTCATTTTGAAGCAATTCGGGCAGGTCTCCGAGAAGAACAAATTGTATGTAGTACTACAAGTACCTGCAACTTGCATTAGACACCAGCATGTTCACCTTGTAAGGCGTGTCAATGTCAGAACCAGCAGCTGACCCGCCCACAGCGGCAAGCCAGACCCCTGGATTTAGCAGATAGACGTACGCGATGGCTCCTTTCACGTGGAGCGGGAGAGCCGGGCGTGCGGTGAAACGAACCTATACTACGACGCCGACGCGACCGGCGGCCAAAACATGCAAGTCGAAGAGAAGCTGAGCAAGCTCGAGTCTGACGCAAGCAAGATATTCAAGGAGGTTAGGGAGTCGGTTGAGGCAGAGAGTGACCAAATCGAGATCTCCGAAGAGGATATCCTAGTGCTGTTCCGGTTTCTCTACGTCTCCATCCTTCGGTCGAAGAAGCTTCGGGACCAATGGATGGACCCCTTTAGGGAAAACGACTGGCAGTTCCAGAGGAGGATTGAGACTGCCCAGAGGCAGCAGCAGCGGCAGGGTCTCTCAGTGAAACCCGAAAAAATTTGGCTAGGGCAGCTGGCCAACCTGTTAACACGTCCCACGAGGACCTCATGCAGGAGAGCGAGAGGGCGAGGGAAGACAGCGATAGTAGCGGCAGCGCGCCACTAAGCAACGAGGCTAGAACGGCCAAAACGTACCAGGTGTTTTTCGAGAACCGTGCGCTCCAGGTTTGGAAAGCGGCGGAAGGGTACGAATTCCTGCTCAACGATCGGTTCGTCGACTTCCATAGGGACACGCAGGGTCTTCTAGGCCTAGGTAAGCGGAAGTTTCTAATTCTTCTCTCCTAGTACATTGCCTTTCGACATCTAGTAGTTCCTACCGACTCTTGCATGTTGAGTGGTACTCCGAGGTGTCTAGTGGTTGAGACTGACTAGAAGTCCTTCAGTACGCATAAAAGAAGCGAGCGAGGCCGGCCATGACCAGCTTATCATAATGACGCTGGAAATTTGCATCCACAATCTCATCCCTATTAGTCCCCAGGTCGCCGTGGTCTTTTGCAACCAGGATCTCTGCTTTAACTCGCCTTTCGCCGAAGCCTTCCACAAAGCCAAGCTCCCGTTCCCTGAAAACAGACTGCTCGCGGACGCCCCGCACAAGGGCATCGTCACTGTCGACTACCCTCGAGAAAAGAGAGGCAAGGGCAAGAAATGGCATCCGGCGGCTACTACTACGAAATGGCGCGTCAGCATCGGAGTTCTGTCGGCCGAGAACCAGCGGGTTGTCGACTCGTACGCCCTCGGACACGCCCAGTCCTTCGTCATCGCTCAGAGGCGATCCCGGTTTGAGAAGGCGAGGAGGGCGAGCGAGGGATTCTGGGAGTTGCAGAGGGCCCGGTGGATCCGGAGCGGATTCGAGGTCTATGATATTAGCCTTTCGAAGCGGCCGTGGTAGTCCCCAAGCAAGCAGCCAGGCGAGGCACCGAGCCCGACTACCGACCCAAACTCGGCAGCTGCGCAGCGGGCAGCAGACTTTTTAGTGGAGTCCATTGGACCCCTTTTGGTCCCCATCCAGCCCGGCAAGCCCCTCGAGCCGACCAGGGCGAACAGCCTCATGTGCTGGAGAGCCATGCACGCTTACCAGCTCCTTGACGGTGGTCTCCTGCCAGAGCTACCCCAGGACCATGGGGCAAAGCAGGCCGGGGCCAGGACTGGCTTCCCCGCTCTCTCCTCGCCAAGACGGGTATCCTGCAAGCTCTCGAGAGCGAGTACGGCTCGATCCCGGAGGGTTTTCGGGATCTTGTGAGCGTCGACTTTTGGACGTTCACGCAGCTCATCGGGGATGCAGTGTTCGAGTCGGTCATTCAAGGGATCAAGAACAAGGTGTCTGAGCTCGTCCTCTGAGACGACTCTGTCTTCAATAGTCCTTCTAGTCTGATCGAGGCGCCTGCCCTTCCCACGGCTGGTCAACTCTGCCACCATGAGGCGGCGGGTGGGATCGAGGCAACGTCGCCGCTGCTCTCCGAAAACCCAGGCTTCAAATCAGCTTCTAGGCTGGCGACGACGGTCGAGGTGTGTCGGTGGATGTTCGAAAAGCGCCAGGATATCCTCGCGACGTTCATCAAACCCTACTGCGAATCATCCTTCTCGAGCTGGCTGAAGCCGAATCTAACGAGGGAACGGGGGGGGGGGGATGGAATAGCATTATCAGGGACAAACATATGAGATGAGACTAGTCAGTGTGACTCGCGGCTAAGATTGATAACTATAGTAGCGTGAGGGGTACCATCCATCAGTATCAGAGGGGTGAGGCGACGTAAAGAAACCGGAAGTTCATAAATTTTCAAGTACCGATATCTGTCTGTTCCCCCCTTTTAGTGTTCACCGCTGCCGCCCTTTCCACGCATATCCCGTGCGCCCCTTCCCACCTCAATCTCCACCCAGCCTTCAACGACAATGAAGTGCCCACTGGACGTCTTTACGCTCCCCTAGCCACTATCTCACACCACTTAGTCGCGCAACCGTCGCGACCTGCGACGCCCACGGTCCTCGCGGCACCAGGTATGCTGGTTCGGGCGAAAGCGCGGACACCTCCTGGACAAGACCATGACCCTGAACTTGGCCCTAAACTCCCGGCTGCGCACGGACAGGGGCTGGGTATCACGCTCACCAGGAGGAGCGGGGCCCGCCGGCACCTCCTCGGTCCACATGTTCCAGAGCAGCTCCGGTCCGTTATCCTCCCACGTGCCCGAGCGGGAGTGCCACGCCCTCGCCGTCCGATACGCCTTCTTGACGCACTCCCACCGGCTCCCCGGTGCAGCTCTGTTGCCCCTGCGAGTCGCCATGGCGACGAAGTCTCCGGCGCCGGGGGACAAGCACGGCGTCTCGGTACCGTCGTCGCTCAGCACGCACCGTCGCACGGCGGCCTCGACGAGCGGCACGAGGACCTCGGTGTTCAGGATGTCCACCAGGAGGTTTTCTTCTCTGTGCGCCCGCGACCACCCTAGTCCGACCGCCTGTGACCCGGACATGTGCAGGTTGAACTCCTCAAGCACGAGCACAAACTCGGTCGTGGCGGCAAGGTGGCGCGGGGACGGGGTTTCCTCGAACGGCAGCAGCCACAACGGTGGTTCGCGAGGGCGTAGCGTCTGTGTAGGGCGAGGCGCGCGCGTCCGCCGGCGACGGGGCGGTTGAGAAGGCCGGCCTCGGCGGCGGTCCTCCCGTACAGGGTGCCAAGGACGCCTTCGAGGAAGGGATAGGGGGGATCCAGCACCCTGGCCGGGTTCATCACCGTGCCTAGCATGACGGTGTCCCGGGCCGGGCTGAACCACGCCGTGAAGCACATCCACCCTTCCTGGCCAGTGTGGTCGTCACGGTATTCGTAGCCCGGGAGGCCGCCGAAGTACGGTTTGGGAAGCTTGCAGAGGTGGCCCATCTCCCGGGCCACCATGCGGGACTCTCTACACGCCTGTAGGACGCCCCAGGGAACGCTGTGCGGCGGGTCCCAAGGACGGAAGCCGCACGGCAACGCGTCCCGGTTAGAACGCTGCTCGGCGGGGTCGGTAGCCAGGGCTCCACGGACCGCGGGGGGAATGATGAGATATTGCCTCGGCAGGGCCCCTCGCCAGATCGTTCGACGAAGCTCCCAGGGCAGGCGGCAGAACTTGGGAAAGTCTGTGAGCTTGACTCTGGGGATAGGTATGTTGCGAGTAGCAGCAGCCTCGGACGCCATCCTGGACATTGATCGCGTTACCCTCCTTGCATCCTCCGCGGGGTTTACCATGGCGCATACCCCGAAGATTGCCATGGGGTCTACGATGGAGTTTGCTATGGGGTTTGCCATGGGGTTTGCCACGGGGCTCGCCAAAGACCTTCTAATCAATGAATCTATCGAGCCAAAGGTGTGAGGACAGGCGACGTTGTGACCTGAACCGAAAGGCGCAGCTGGGCGACGATACTATGAGAGAGAACCATCGTTGGTTTTGTAGTTGTTGTTGTTGTTGTTGTTGTTGTTGTTGTTGAATTTTTAACGTCTGTTGAAAGCGCCGCCAAGCGCTTTCCACCTCCCTAGGGGTA
>PYST01000575.1:0-15598 GCA_003049485.1 Ophioceras dolichostomum
CTCCGGTCCCCCCCTGACGGGTTCCCCCCTGACAGGCCCCCCCTTGCTGCCCCCGTCCCCCTTCGCGCAGCAGTTCCCGGCGGCAACGGGCGCGGGCACGGGCGGGCCTGGGGCGACGTCCCCGGGTCCCTCCCCGCCTACTGCCCCCGGGCCGGAGCCCGGGTCGGCGGCCGCTAGGCTGCTTGCGCTGCATCATCATCAGCAGCAGCAAAAGCAGCAATAGGTAGTTGTAGTGTGGTGTTCATGGTGGTGGCGGCAGTAGCCGCAGCAGCAGCAAAAGCAGCAGGAGGAGGAGGAGGTGGTTGTGGTGGTTGAGGAGGACAACGAGGAGGAGGAGAGAGGAGGAGGAGAGAGGAGGAGGAAGGAAGAGGATGATGAAGAGGAGGACTAGAAGGAGGATGAAGAGGATGAATATGAGGATGAGGATGAGGAGGGAGGAGGGAGCAGCACCAGCAGTAGTCAGCAGCAGCAGCAGCCAGTACTAGTATTGTCAGGGGCAGCAAAGCCCGTGTAAAAAATAAAGATCCGCTGCCGCACCAGAACCAGCCGCCAGCCAGCCGTCGGCCAGCCCCAGCCAGATGCTCTACCCTTCTATTCGAGCATCTGCTTTTATCTACTGCCATCTTCCCTTTTCCCTCTTTCCCACTCCTACCTACCCATTGCACAGCACGACTATTATCAGAGGCTCAAATCTCTTCCTCTTTTTTGGGGGGGATCCAAACTGTCCACTTNACTTCGATCTTTGGTATTGCATTCCCCTTTGAGATTTCGTTTGGGATCGATCGGACGTACCGCTTGAGATCGAAGTATAAAGGATAAGTATTGTTTTTTGATGTTCGTTTCACAACCGAGATGGAAGCTGCAAACCTTGAGAGATGGTATGAAATCTGATCGTCGTTGCAGCAGTGACCAGTGACCAGTGAACTGGAAATGATAAAAGAGAATGTTAAGCACAGACTAGTAGACTCAACTGTGCGACAAATAACGAAAGAAGAAAAAAAAAGAAACGAAACAACAAAGCGTGTTAACAAGCGGCGCAGTCTAAGGTCGCCATAGATAGGCGTCCTTTCAACTATACGGTAGCGAATCGGCTTCCCACGCCGTTTTGTCAAATAGCCCCATTCGACCGTCATCTAATGCGGATGATGTGAGAATGGGTCTGGGTTCTGCTGAGGACGAGCGGAACGAGGTGTGTGGCCGAGGAAGGAGGGGATTTTTGGTTTGGAGAGAGTGATGAATTTGGGAGTGGTGGAGAAGGCAAGGAGGTAGGTACGAGACAAATAAACAGGATGGAGAAGATCCCAACCAGCATCAAGATGCCAAAAATGAGGGACTGGATTGAGCTCAGTGATTCAGTCATCGTGGACCTCGCACGGGTCCTGCCACCAGGTTGCTACAAGCTGGCACCGGGCGTCGCACCCGAATAAGCTAGGAAGCCATTCAACATACCGAAGACTCCACCGATCACTGAAGAAGTTTACGGCATTCTGGGATATAACAGGATGGGAGCAACATGAGAGGCAAGATGATATCGGACGTATGGCGGCTCGAGCGTCTTCTCAACTGCTTGATGCGTAGCGTGCTTCCTCACGTTCCTCGATTGACTTTTCTTATGGGACGTCAATGGTGATTTGTCTGGTACCTATGGACTGCTGGCCTTATTTGCTAAATTGTCCAGCCAACCATGTCTGTCTGTCTGCATCTGCACAGCAGAGAATGCATGGAAGATGTTGATGATAAACTTACTGGTTATACGCCGTCGTGCCCCGAGCCCTGTAGCAATGCATGCACGCCCTTGGATCGGACTTGAGCCTGGGCTGGCTCCTTACCACAACAGGGACCCGCTTGCGGCCCTCTTCTGCGAGCAGTGTACCATGGCCAAATTCCATTTCGACCCGCCGAAAAGCGGTTCTGTATCGGACACGTACTCACTCAGCTCGGCCGAAATGGCCCGCGTTTAAAAAAAAAAAAAAAAAAAAAAAGGGAGCCTTGGTTCTCATCCTTGGCCTCCATGTCCTTTTCAAGATCGGCCATCTTGGCCTCGATGGCCTCGACTCTGTCGGCCACATCGTGCGTGGCCATGTAGGGGGAAGGTTTCATTACAGACGACACTACGGTGCCTGCCCGTCGTCGCCGAGGTTGGTCACTCCCGGTGAATGATCCTCAGCTGCCTCCCGGAAGTTCAGTGGCGTGGTCGTGCAGGACTTGGCGATCACTCTTTCATACCAAGCGGGGCAATGAATGCTCAAACGGTTGGCGGGAAGAGGAAACTGGTGCGAGAAACCATGAAGTAGGCGATTCTTCGGGAAGCAGTGCTGGTGCGTGTTATTGAGACCAAAGCCGGTCGACACATGTGGTATATAGAGCTAGCAACCGATATGGTAGATGCGGTAGACAGTGCTCTTGAACGTTGACGGTCATGATCTTCCTGCTGGATCGGACGGGCGGACGTCAAATCTCTCCTATCGTTGATCCCTTCGGATGCATGCCGTCGGCAGAACGAAATTCCGCAACGCGAGTCGAATGTATGTTGAAAGCAAGGGAGGCAAAAGAGTTTCCCGATGTGGTCACTTCCAGCAACGGCAGACGCCTTTCTTGGACATGGTACGGTTAGAAGCTCAGAGCTCGACCGGTCACAAGTTGTGCTCGTCTGGACATCCCGGCGTTATCACGAGAACTCATCCAGGGGCAGCAGCTGAGGAAGGGAGGAATGCGGCGGGGAGGCAGGACATATATGCTCGTGGAAGCTAAATGGGGCTGCAGGATGTGTGGTAGAGGCAGGCGGGAGCTCAAACTCAGTCGTAAAGTGGTCGATGGGGATGTAAGGATGCATGGATGCTTGTCACTGAAAGGGAGCAAGGCGAGATCCGTCCATCCCACCCCGCGCGCCAGCTGCGTACCTACACGAGAGCGACCAGCAGGAGGCCTAGGATCAGAGGAAGCATGGCGTTGGTTGTGATGTCTTGCCACACCACACATACATACCATCGTTCCAAGCGGGCCTGGCCAGCCAGCCAGATCGGCTAGAAGGCAATCTTGTGGTGCATGCACACTCGACAAGAGAGAGTCATCACATCCGAGTCACGCACGCAGCCAGCGCCTGTCGACGACGCCTTTGCATAGCCATAGCCGAGGGAGAAAGCGCGTGAGTAAGTGAGTACTAGCATGAGCGAGCCTCCTCTGAAGACAAGAACTGAAACCGAAACCGGAAGCCGGACCCCAAGGACGAAGCTGCTGGACCGCTAGGCTTGCTTAGCTTACTTATGCCATGCCCTTACGCATCAGCCATATCAAGTTGCACAGCCAGCCACACATGACAGACTTCACCCAGTCTCTCACGTCAAACAGAAAGAAATTCACCACCATATCCGTCTGCTCCCTGAGCCTCAGTCCCTCCCACCACGATCCACAGTAGTTCCGCATCATCGCTCGCCGTCCCTCATTGGGTCGCCGCTGTCGTCGCCGCGGGCTTCTTCACCAGCGAGGTGACGGCCTCCTCGATCTGCTTGTCTGACAGGCCTGAAACGGTCGGGGGGAAAAATCGCAGTCGATGGTTAGTAAATAGACCACAGACCACGCACAGTTAAGGCAGGCTCGAGTAAAAGAGAGAAGTAGGTAGGTAGGTAGGTAGTAGTTGACCCTTACAAAAAAGGGAGTTTGAGGAGGGAGGAGGACAAACCTTCAAGAGACTGGCTCTGCTCAACGCCAAACTCGTACCTCGCGTAGACGCGGGGAAGCGTGCCGGAAGCCTCGCGGATCAGGATCGGAGTGGTGGGGTTGTTCTTCTTCATGGTAGGGTACGCGCGCGTGAGGAAGCTGCGCAGGCCGGAGCTCTGCTCGCCCGTCTGGCAGAAGAGGAATCGGATTTCGCGGAGGCCGGTTGAGAAGGCGTATTTTGCCGACATGATTTTTTTTTTTGTCTCTCTCTTTTTTTTCCCCTCTCGTCCGTCCGTCCAAGAGAAGGAAGCCCAATTGGGATGTGAAAAGACTTGTCTGATCTTTGTGCGTTTTCGTAGAAGGATTAGGGCGAGTTAGGGAGGAGCCGAGACAGCCTAGGTTGTCGTGGGTGGGAGGGGTGAGAGGCCGCTTCGAAGGGGGTAGGTGGGATGATGGAGTAAGGTGAGGTTAGAGATGGTGGTCCCGCGGCAAGCTCCAACCAAGTTACTCCAACCAACCAACCCTGGCTCGGCTCCTCAGCTGGCGCCACTCAACCGCAGCCTTGCGCGTGCACGGTCCAGATGAGAAAACTCACTGTCAATTGAAAAACCGAGCTTCCCTATTGGCCCATGCCACAGCTGACGCACCAAGCTTGATCAAGGCTTTCGGACCCCCACAAGAAAATAACCCACCCCGACGTTCGGGTCTTGGTTGTGACTGGAAATTTATCATCGCCGTTATTCTCTCCAGTCAGTCATCATCTACTCCGTTTCGGCGATAAAGATCGAGAGAAAAGAAAAGAGCAATTGTGATTTACGGCGTCGTGGTCGGTGACAAATCTCCTCTCTCAATTCAATTCATTCTTCTCTTCGGGCTTTGTTTCTTCTCTTTCTCCTCGTCTTTTTCTCCTCCCTAATTTTCTCTCTCTGCATTCATAAACCTATCGGCGCAGTGCGGATATCTACGCTAGCTCTGTGTCATCACATACCTCCATCCCCATCCACCCCGCGAACTCCGATCTCCGGCCATCGCCAACACCACCACCACCGTCACTCCGGAGGAAAAACAAATTGCCTTCCTACAAAGACATCCGCCTATCTTTTCTTTCCTTTTCTAGGGATAGAGATAGAGATAGAGAGACAGAGAGAGAGAAAAGCGAACAAAAGTCAAGCCCAAGATGCCTCCATCAACAAGTTTCCTCCGCGGCGCCGCATCGGCCGCATCGGCCGCCTCCCGTCCGGCGGCCTTCCGCGGCGCCCAGCAGCACGCGACGAACCCGTCCTTCATCGCCGCCCAGGCCCGCGCCGCGTTCCGACCCCGACCCCGGTTCCAACAGCAGCAAAATCAATTCCGGTTCGGAAACGGCGGCAGTAAGCGCTGGCAGAGCACCGGCGGCAGCACGACGGCTGGGGATGCCGCCGGCGGCGCGAAACCCAGCTGGTTCAAGCGTATGTGGGATAGCCCTATTGGGCTGAAGACGGTGCATTTCTGGTGAGTTGTTTGCTGATTTTTCTTCTCTTCTTGTTGCTGTTGGTTTTTGTTGCTGTCCACCGGATACGAGACAGCCGGACTGGCTGGACTGAACTGGGCTGGACTGGGCTGGACTAGACTTGGACCTCGCGTGCCGGGATAGGATGGCAATGCCTGTCTCGGGATCTCGGAGGAGGGGTGATGATGATAATGATGATGTATGGGATGTATGGGAGTTTTTGCGGCTGTCATGCTGACGTCTATGGATGATGATGATATGATTATAGGGCTCCTATCATGAAGGTAGGAGCATTTTTTTCTCCCTCCCTCCCGCACTGGCCCTGCCTAGGCCTACTTAGCCCGGTTACATCAACTGCCTCGCCTTATCTGTTGCAAGGCCAAAAGAGAAATCCGCAACAAGGAGTTGGGACTCTTGTGTAACCTGGAGAATTGGATGCAACCGGTTCTGAGTCCACGGTTTTCGGCGGTCGATGAATCATGTTGACGCCGGCGATGACCATGGATGAGAATGGCGAGCCACGAACAATCTGCAACTGCTGACTGGCATTTCTTCTTTCCTCTCCCTCCTGCAGTGGGCCGTCGTCCTCGCCGGTATTTCAGACTTCGCCCGGCCGGCCGAGAAGCTGTCCCTGACGCAGAACGCGGCTCTAACCGCGACGGGTCTGATCTGGACTCGCTGGTGCTTGATTATCAAGCCCAAGAACTATCTGTATGTCCTTCCTTAACCATCCCTTTTCTGTATTCCCCCGATCCCAATCCCGATCCGGCGGCCCTTGGTCCCTGTGTTTCTTACGATTGGTTGGTTGTGGTGGTGGTCATGATGGTGGTGTCCGCAGAGACCGGTCTAGTGTTCTCGAAGAAAAAAGGTGACGTTTGTCTGCAGCATGCTAATCTCTTGAAAACTCAAAAAAATGCATATGCTACATTTTTAGTCTCGCTGCCGTCAACTTCTTCCTCGGCATCGTCGGCATCGTCCAGGTCAGCCGCATCTTCGTGTACAACCAGTCCCTGAAGTCCAAGGGCGGCGTCGCTGCTCTGCCGGCCGTGGTTGAGGAGAAGGCCAAGGATGTCAAGGAGGCCGTTGCTGAGAAGACGGCTTGAGTGAAGAAGAGGCGAGAGAGAGAGAAACATCGAAAGGAAAGAAAGACCTTCCCTCCCACCAAATGGTTCCGGCTAGAAAAAAGTCCCGAAATATCCTTTTTTTCACCCGGCATCGTGATAGCCCCATGTATGGTTAAAGCCAGCCTTGTCCCTCCCTTTATGGTAATAGCACCGGTATTGTAAGAAAGAAAGAAAAGAAAAAAAAAACCCGCTGGTATGATATGGTAATAGCCCTGGGTATGGTGGTACCCCACGTTACCAGCAAATGATGGTTGCCCCCCATCCATTCCCTTCCTTTTCTCACATTACCACACACTCCCCCTCCTGCTTCGGCGTGCTCCGCGAGATGCGCTCCCGCTGCCTCATGGGGCCGTTCTTGCCGGCCCTCTTGAGGTCCTCGAGACGCTCCCGGGCTTTGGGGAAGTCTTGGGCTGTCGTAGTAGAATTCAAGGGAAATCAAAGGCGGTCAGGACAAATTCGTTGGTGTTGTCAAAAGTAGTCAACACCTTCAGGGGGGCCGGGCTCAGGAGGGAGGGAAGAAAGCGGTAGATAAAGAAAAACTTACCAGCAGCGCGCCAATACCACCTCTTGGCATCATCCAAATTAGCGGGCACGCCGATGCCCACCTCGGTGAAGTACCCCATGGCGTACTCCGCCTTGGCCAAGCCCGCGAGCGCGGCCTTTCGCGCCCACAGGTACGCCTCTGTGTCGCTCTGGGCCAGGACCCCTTCGGAGCCCGTCAGGTACCACCCTGACAGCGCCAGCTCGCTCTGGTGCTCCTCCTGCGTCGCCGCGCGCGAGTACCACATGATGGACAGCCTCGGGTCGACCGGGCAGCCCATCAGGCCGTACTCGAACGCGGCGCCCAGGCGGAACTGGCTGAACTTGTAGCCCAGGTCGGCGGCCTGCTGGAACAGGCGGAAGGCGTACGCCTCGTCGCGCAGGATCGCGTCGTTTGGCTGCGCCGACTCGTACAGCAGGCCGAGCTCGTGCAGGGCGTGCGGGTTCTCGGCGTCGGCGCGCTCGGCGGCGCGCTTCAGCCAGCCGACGGCCTCGCGCGGGTTGCGCGGCTGGCCGAGCAGGCCCTTGAGCAGGATCATGCCGACCTTGTACATGGCGGGCGTGTCGCCCAGCGTGGCGGCGCGCTTGTACCACTGCACGGCCTTGGCCGGGTCCTTCCGGGTGCCGCCCCCCTCGTCCTGCCCTATCTCGCAGCAGACGGCGGTGCGGTACGCGGCGGCCCCGACGCCCAGCTTCGCTGCGGACTGGTACAGCGTGAAGGCCTCCTTGTTGTCCGGCTCGCCGCCGAACACCCCCCGCCCCAGACAGTCGGCCATGGCGAACATGGCCTCGCCGTTCTGGGCGTGCGAGAGCTTCTTGAAGATCTTGTGCGCGTCGGCCGCGTAGCGCTCGCGCATCTTGAGGCGGCCGCGCGGGTCCGGCAGCTGGGGCACGATCACGTCCATGGCCTC
Source organism: Ophioceras dolichostomum (assembly GCA_003049485.1). Taxonomy (NCBI): domain Eukaryota; kingdom Fungi; phylum Ascomycota; class Sordariomycetes; order Magnaporthales; family Ophioceraceae; genus Ophioceras; species Ophioceras dolichostomum. Next base: position 7,722 of record PYST01000575.1, read on the forward strand.
GATGAGGCGCTTGGCGAGGCGCAGGGCTGAGTCCTGATCGTTCGGGTCTGCCTTAATAATGGCCCGGAGCCGCTCAAGCTCGTCTGCTGTCACAGGCGTCTGGGGCTCCGTCGTCGTTGGTCGTGACGACGGGCCGCCGCCGCCGCCGCCGTTGCTGCCGCTGCTCATAATGGACGGTGTCGGGGTCACGGACTGCTGCTGCTGCTGTTGCTGCTGCTGCTGCTGTTGTTGTTGTTGTTGCTGCTGCTGCATCATGTTTGTGCCGTTTGGCCCGGGCCCGGACGACATCGTCATGTTGGTGTAGGACCGCACGGGCGCCGGCTTGTTGACCATCTGGCTGGCCAACGAGTTCGCCATCAGACCTGGTCGGACTGGGACGGGGTGCGACGGGAGGGCGTCTGGGTTTGAGGCGCCGCTTCCGTGCCGAGCCGGGGCGGGGCCGTTTGGCAGACCCACGGGCCCAGGTCCTGGCACGGGGCTGGGGCCTCCAGAGCCGCCGTTCGCCTGCTGACCAACCTGGTACGCCTTGTACTGGGCTGGAATTGGCGGCATGTCGGACGCCATCTCGAATACTGCCGCCTGCGGCTGCCGCAAGTCCGGTTGTGACTTGGTCCTACTGAGTTCGGGCTGCCTTCCGGGTGCGCGTTGCTCCTGAGGGCCAGGGCCTGAGTTCATGTGCTGGTCCAGCGAGTTGCGGCCCTGCTGTCGAGGCGGGATCGCGTCGAAGTCTGGAATGTCTGGTCGGCCAGGCTGGGGGCCTCTCGGACCGTAGCCGTTGTTCTGTTGCTGCTGGTCGTAGTAGTCGTAGTAGTCGTCGAATGATGCCGGCCGTTGAGGGTGCTGGTCATAGCCGCCGGGTCCACCGTAGCCGCCGCCGTCACCGCCCTGGTACTGTCCGCCCTGTGGTCCTCCTTGGTAGGGCATCGGACCACCGCCGCCGCTTGGCGGCACGTTCCGGGGCGGTCCACGCATGCCTTGCGCTGTAGATGGCCTAACCGGCAAGCCTCGGCCGTCAGGGCCACCCGGACCGCCGCCTCCTCCACCGTACGGCATGGTGCCCGCCCGGTCGGGAGGCGGCATCGCGCGCATTCCCATGGGATCTGCGTTGGGCATGGTCATTGTCCGCGACGGAGGCCCGAATTGGCCAGGATCAGCACCGCGCGATGTGTTGGAGTAGCCGCCAGAGCCCTGGGAGAATCCTCGCTGTGGCGGGTTCCTGGGGCCATCCATCGGCGGAGACATTGGTCCGCCTCGCTGGGAGCCCTGGCTGTTCTGACTGCTCGGCGGGCCAGGCCGTGCTCCTCCACCGGAAACCTCTAAGCCGGCCATCTTGTCCAGGATCTGCTGCTCCTCGTCCAGGTCCGTTCTCCTGGAATGGCCCGGGAAGGTCGGGAATGGACTGCCGCCGAATCCAGTTTCTCCAGGGCTCATCGGAGGGCGACCACGGTTGCCTGTGTTCAGAATCGTTAGCAGTTCGAAACTAATGTTTCGAAATGAGCAGATGAAAATGTGTGCGCGTGTTTCCACGTACCCATGCCCATGCCCATACCCATGGGGTCGGCAGTTGCGGATCGCTGGAGTGGGCGGCCAGGGCCGTTGCCAGGCGATGGCCCGTTCGGGAACCCCCTTCCGGGGCCAGGACTGGGCCCCATTCCGCCGCGCGGGGGAAACTGACCCCTCGGTCCATCGCCCGGGTACTGTCGAGGCATCGGGCCACCTCGTCCGCCTCCTCCCGGGCCTGGCATCGGTCGTCCCCTGCCTGGGCCGGGGCCGGGGCCGCCGGGACCATTTGGGCCGGGTCCGAAGTAGTCTTGCTGCGGCGGATAGTTCTGCGGGGGTGGCCCCCTCTGGTAGTTCATGTCATCGTATTGGCCGTAGTCCTGGCCATAGCCGCCGCCGTAGTCGTCGTAACCGTAACCGTCGTATCCGTCTTGGTACTGATCGTACTGCTGGGGCGGTGCATTGTTGTATTGTTGCGGCGGAGGGCCATTGGGAGGGTATTGGCGCTGAGGAGGTGGTCGAGGGGCGGCCGGTCCATTGTACGGACGCTGCTGCGGGTAGCCGTTTTCATAGGACATTGTGTGTGTGCGCTCGAAGCCGTCGCGATGGCTTGAGGCTCGAGGCTCGAGGCGCGCCCTCGGTTGTCGTTTCGCCTTCTTGTCTCTTCTTCCTTCTGCTCTAACTCTCCTGTTTGCAGGCTTTTTTTTTTCCCTTCTAGACCGCGACCTTTGCTACCGCCCTTCTTTGCTCTCTGTCTCTATTGCCTTCTCTTTTATTTTTTTGGGGGGTTTCAGGGGTGCGTCCTGTTGCCCCTCAGTTCCCCTCGCTTGGTACTTATGTTGTGCTCGCGCTTTCTCGAGGGAGGGATAGGCGAAGCACCCGAGTACTTTGGCGCACGAAGCCTTTCGACGTGAAGGGAGCGATCGTCGGCGGCCGGCAAATTAAAAGTGAACGGTTAAAAAAAGGAGCGGAAGTTTCGAAAATCAATTAGATAAGAAGTTTGGTTGGCCAAGCTTCGAGAAGGGCAAGAGCTCAGGACAGCGGGAACATTGCGATTCCGTTGCCGGAAAGGAGAGAAAAGAAGGAGAGTGAGGTTTGGAGGTTTCTTTGTCCCGTTCTCGTCGTGTCGCTTGCTGGTAGGCCGGCCGTTGTGGCAGCAGTAGGTTCAGGTAGTTGAGTGTATGTGGGCTGGACGGTTCAACGTTTCGGCTCAATGCTGATCGACAGTTTCGGCAGGGCTGCCCAACGAGGGACGCGCGCAGAAAAAGAGTTGAGGTGACGCTGAGAGAGAGCAGGTACTCAAGCACTACAGAGTTTGTATGCACTGACGTGCTGCAGATCCAACAGGCGCACCGGGAACTTGACAGAAGAGTCCTCCTGGAACCCCGAAGATCTGGAGAGAGAGAATGGAACTGATAGTTTTTCCCGAGGACCTGACCTAAAAGCGGGGAAACAGTTCGAGTTGATGAGTGAGGTGACTGAGTGAGAGAGTGTGAGGGACCCGCGACTACGCCGCGACGACACTGACGCCCGTGAGCGAAGGATGTTCCCACTTGTGCTGGAACGCAAATTCCGGTGGTCGTCGGCTTTGGGGAGTAGTCTTTGCTCGAAGGAGCAATAAGAAAAATAAAAATAAAGGCCAGCACGCAACAACACACTAGCAAGCACGTACATAAAAGATTGAAGGTAGACTGGTCGAGGCACGCCAGGAACGCCCCCACTCGGCTGGTAGGTACAACGTACCTACAAGGAGGAAAGTTACAAAGCACCTGGTGGTACACTGGTAAAAGCCAAAGGGGTGGGAACTTTTTGGCTTTTTGGTAGCTCTCGCATTTGTTTTGAAACTACGTCGTCGTAAAGAGAAAAAAAAAATCACCAAAAAGACAATGACGATGGCCACTTAAGGAAGGGGAGGAGAAGAGAATGAGGGGGAAAACGGCAGAGAGAAAAAGAGAGGTCTTCTCTCTCTCACTCTCTCTTCTTGACACAGCAGTGTTCAAGCGCAGGGCACGCCTGGAAAATGTGGGCGAGGGTGGGCGAAGTGGGCGCTGATGAGGGGTCCGGGTGGTGTGCGGGTGTGCCTGCGACGTACCCGTTGTTGCGCCTCTGTGAAATTGCCGGGGTCCGGCTGGCTTTGCGCTCCAGGTCAAGCAGCTCTCTCTCTGTTCTCGGACTCCAGCCCGACCGTCTCAGGACTCTCAGCACTCCTGTGGCTCCTTGTTAGTGATTATTAGAGGGTCTGCAGAAGAAACGCGAAGCTGGCTCTTTTGGAGAAGAATCCCAGTAATGTCATTTCCCTCAAGATGTAAACAGTCACAGCGGATGGCAAGGACCGTCTTTCTTTTCTTCGTTCTGCTGTTGCCTCAGTCTCCCCTATTCCTCCTCCCGCACCACCCCTCCCATTCATGTCTCCCCTCGTCAAGTGCTTCATCGTGTCGCAACGTGAGCGAGTCACGGGCAAAATCTGGTTGTCTGTGTACAACTCATCAGTCTTCCTTCAGGAGGGGCTGCCTATCCGCCTGCCCGCCTGCCCGCCTGCCCGCCTGCCTGTTCTCATCACCGGGTTCTTTCGGCGATGTCTCGCCTCTTCCTGGGTACTGTGCCCGCCCATTACCAGCCCATCTCAGCACCTCAGCTGATCTGTTCTTCGCTTTGAAGTCATTCCTACGTGCATATGTATGCCCCCGTCGACTTTTCGTGAAGACGCCGTTGCTCTGCCCGCATTCGTTGTGCCCTTCTGCGAAGTCTCGGCGCATGAATCACCAACACGCTTTATTACACCAGGGACGGAACCGCATTTGTGCATACCGCACAGAAGGGTCGTTCCCTCCCCATTTCTCGCCTTACTTGTTTGCTCGAAGTGCTCCTCATTCAACACCTAGACCTACCTACTATTCGATACACGGTTATTTTGGGGGCGAACTCCCCAGCCTGTGAGGAACAGAATGGAATGCACTGTACGTTGTACGGACTCAAGGTGCCGCTAGTGGGGTGTGAGGCTGGATCCGATCCAAACGGCGCTTTCCGTCTGCAGCAAGGGCTTTGCTTTCGAAAGAAGGTCTCGCCCCTGTGTCGCGCCCCTTGTTGACGCTCGATGCACTGGGTTGGGAAGAAGGAAGACTTTCCCGTTGCATGCCCATAGTACATACACAGTAGCAGCAGAAAGTCCCGTCCGCCCGCTGTCTGCCCGACTGCTTGCACGCAGGACCGACTGGCTGCTCTGCCTGCCAATGGCGTTGGGTTGGGGAGAGTGTGGGTGCGCTGTGTGTGTCAAGCATCTGGGATTCATCCCCGGTTTATGATTGGCTCCAGCCCCTGACGAACCCGGCTTCCAGGGGCTACCCCAAGTCAGACTGGCTGAGGCAGAGGTGAAGGGGAGGGGCGGCGTGCATGGATGGGGGGTGCGGACCGGAACATCATCCATCTCAGCTGCTCAGCTAATGGTCGTCGCTTTCCAGGATTTCCGGCTCGGTCTGGGCCCGGAGATCATGCTCGAAGTTCTGTAGTGTCCCTTGCGTGTTGTGGTGTGCGACGTGCGCGTCCAGGTCGCGGAAGTCGCATTAACCGCCATCCCAACAACCATTGTGCAATGCTTTATTTGACCCTATTTACCTCTCATCTATCTTCCTCTACAGCAAAGATCGAGACGCGAATATGTTGTACATCTATCGGGGGGGCGTAAGGTTAGCCAGCCACCACCACCAAGCTAGATAGGCGTGAGTTTTGATGACGGCTTTTTTTTTTTTTTTTCAAATAGGTACCCCGCCAGCTGCTGAATCGCCGGCAGTTTGAGTTAGTTGGAACAGGCCAAGGCGACCAGACCGGACATCGTTGTTGACCAGGCCTTCTTACCCTGCGGCCCTGGTGAGCCCTACAGAGCCCTGCAAAGCCCCGCAAAGCCTGCCCCAAAGAAACAGGAAACACTTGCAAGGGATGGAGAGGAATGGGACGCAAGGCGATTCGGTCAGTTCAGATGAAAGGGGCCTGTCACGATGACCGTGAGCGGTGCACACAATCTGCCAACAGGCCCGGGCTCAACTCTTTCCGGAGGCGTTTGTCTGTGTTTATGATTACCATCGTCTCCAGGAGGGAAGCAGAGAGATGATATTTGCCGGGCGACTAACAACAACAGGCAGGGCTGCTGCCTCCACCCAACTGGCTCGGGAGGGAGGCCTCACGAGCAAAGGACATGACTGAAATTCCAGCCCTCGGATGAATTGCTGCCCCCTATAGCTTGTTAGGGGCTCCGCCATCTGCGACTTCAAGCAACACTATTGGATCGTTAGTTGAAGTTAGTGGCGTTCATTCGTCGTCGTGATCATTTCCGGAGTACCTAACATTCGACTTACACACTGGGCAGCAATCGCGAGTCTTGAGGACTAAGGTAGCACCGTTCCCTCCCATTTTTAGCCTTTGATCCGGTTCATCGTGTGGTACCTGCAGTAGGGGGGGAGGAAGCATGCGGGCCACGCGGGCTCGCGGGCCACTCAGGTCGATCGCAAGACAAGCAGTGCATTTGAACGGTTCAGCCTATCAAGGTGCCGGACTGCCCTCACACACGGCTCTCTTCTGACGATCCGGCACAGCCACTTATTTGGTGCCAGACCGTTTGGAGTTGTCTTAGTTTTCGACTTCGTACTATTTGACGCCAGAGGGCTAGAGGCAAGTACCGACCTCTAGGTACCTAGGTAGGTATCTACTACCTACCTTCCTAGATACCTCCCCGGGTTGGCTCCTAATAGGTACCTAGGTACCTGTCCTATCGAAGGGACGTTGAAATTTCGCCGGCAAACGGGCAGCACCCGCTGTGATACTTGAATGGTTGCTTGATCCTCCCAATCATTCGCCGCTGTTCGAGAACAACGGTAGAACAAGAGGTAAGCGGGGCGTTCATTGCGCATGGAGTCGGTCAGGGAACCAAGTATTGATTCATAGTCGGCTCATCAACGAGCTCAGTAATTCCCAAGAAGTCATCAGTCCTGCCTTTCCTAGCACGTGACGATGGGAAGGAAAAAAGAAAAAACATGGACAGACGATCTCACTACCTACTACTCAGGCTCTACACAGATGTATCTTGCAACTACCAAACAAAAGACGAGTTGAAGAATGCACCAATGAGGCAAAAGCAAAAATATTGACTGCTCACTACCAGGATTGAACTGGCGACCTTGGGATGTCTAGTAAGATATTAGACCCACACTCTAACCAACTGAGCTAAGCGAGCTTGGTTATGTTGGTTTTTAAAGCATGGCGTATAGATTGTATTATGTACCTAGGTACCTAGGTACCTAGGTTATCTTGGAGGGCGTGCTCGGGCTTTCTGGACCGCTCCGCTTCGCGTCCACCAGCCGCAACAACCATGCTCCGAGAAGCCGAACCGCCCCGACGACGCGTGATGCACCTTGGTGTGATGCGCTTCAACATCACCATCAACAACCGCGTCCCAGTCCCAGTTCTGCATTCCAGGACGGCCCCGTCGCCCGGCCCGCCCGGGGTGAGCGGCTGACCTAGCGACTTCCCTGGGCTAACACGAGGAACGGAGGGACGAGGGTCGGGGGATAAGGGGCACACGGGAGATCTTCGTTTGTCATCTTTTTTTTTTCCCTCCTTCTCGAAGAACATAGGGGGAGGGAGGGAGCAAGTTCTTTCTTTTTTTGTTGTTTTCATTTTTCACGTCTCTATCGTCTGGTCTTTTTTTTTTTTTTTTTTTTTTTTTCCTTTTTTTTTTTCCTTTTTTTTTCTTTTCTTGTAAGTTTCTACGGACGATTTGCTGCTAATACTAATCCGGCGACAGAACAAACAGTAAGACAGCATAGCCAAAAAAACACAGCACATGCGAAATACGTAGGCTCGACCCCTCTCCTCCTTGCCCTTCTTTCTCCTCCTCCGTTCCCACTAGTAGTGTCCTCCTCCTCCTCCTCCCACCACCACCACCACCACCGCCGCCGCCGCCTTTCCCACCGCGAGACAACTGAAGTAGTAGCACGTAGCAGCTGAAGCTGAAGCTGAGGCTGAAGAGGCAGGCGGAAGGAAGCAGGCTGCTTAACCGGCTGCTGCTTGTCTGATCTTCGCCACCACCACCAGCAGGAGGAGGAGTACCCGGTACTCCTCCTACTGGCGGGTCTTTCGTTTCTTTGTAGGGGCAGCCCTCGCCGCTGCCCCGGCCCTCCGTCGCTTCGCAGCCGGAGCAGGAGCGGGAGCAGGGGACGGAGACGGAGACGGGGACTGAGACGGGGACGGGGAGGGAGACGGGGAGGGAGACGGGGAGGGAGACTGGGAGGCTTGCTGGTTCTTCGCAGGACCACGTCCCTGCTTTGCTGCTGGTCGTCCTCGCCCTCGCCCTCGCCCTCGCCCTCGCCCTCGCCCTCGCCCTCGCC